>WEDG01005861.1:0-25372 GCA_017591395.1 Schistocephalus solidus | reverse complement strand
TCGGATACTTCCTACATCAATGGGCATGTCGATCACGTTTTGAGCACTAGGCGATGCTAACGTGCATTCCTCCTCATGTATAACTCGTCTGCAATTTAATCTATATCTATTAAGTTCATCATTAACGTCGTGGTATATTTCCGCAACATCGAGGGCAACATACCTTCTAATAGTCCTTTTACAGGGCTGCCTATACATTGCAGATGGTTAATAATCAAAATAAATCGATATAAGAAACAGTTAAGCAATGTAAATGATAAATAGGGTTCGACAGAAGAGCAGGCAGAATGTCGGTCAACCACGTGCGTACACAAGCCACGACAAATAAAAGTGTGATGGCCGCTTCCCGCGCCCACTCTAGACACACTATCATGCCTAACCAATCACAGCTCGGAGTCTTAATATAGATTAACCAATGAGCAGAGGCTATTTCCTATCTCGGAATGTCGAGATTTACGTATATCCATGCAATATCCGCATGCTATTAGGATACTAGCTGTTTCATACAACTAGATCAAACATAATCAACACTATGGTATATAATACAAATATGAAGACTGTATGACTGCATTGAAAGTTTCTTACCGTTTAACTCTTCTTGCTCCTAATCTTTTTTCACCTTTTTAGCAATCAGTCAACTAAGTCTAATTATTCGGCAGACCCCACACCAGAATCGACTGCGATCGCATCTGATTGGAAGTATCTATCCCTTTGAATCGACCGCAGACGTTTCAACCTCTGTCAAATGAATACCCTCTAACGTCAATAACAGACTAGTCTTGACTCTAAACATTATTTCCCTGATACATTCATCTTCATTCTGTATAGCTGTTTTTACTTCATTTTTGCTATTTCTAAACCTTGGAAAACAGGTTTTTTTTACTTAAAACAAACTCTTCATTTCGAAAAACTGCTTTTTAAGCAAACAAACAAACCAAAGCTTAAGTGTTTAATGAAAAGAGGAGTTTGTTTTAGGTTTTTTCCTGTGTTCTAAGGATTTGACGGCGCCAAGCAGTGCCAAATCGATAAACCTATTTATTTATTTACTAAACAGTCGTACATTTAACCCCCTTACATCTCTGAGGCACCTCGACCACTCTCGGTGCACCAGTAGTCGAGATGTATTTTTATTTCTTCCTTTGGCACGCACAGTTAGATACAGACAGTTTTTTATTCGGTAAACATTATAGCAATTTGGAATAAGCTACGTAAAAGTATCAAAATTCAGCAAAGCTATCCCTTGTTTACGCGAACTGTCACTAGTTTTCTACATTCAGGACACCTTCCAAAACTTTTGGGTGCTGACTCTGTTGAAGCTCTCTTCGGTTCTGGTGGCGTTCAAAGACTCTGAATCCTGTGCCGGTCTTCATGCTGAGGGCAATATTACTGGCTCTGCAGACCTCAATCGGCTTATTTCTCAGTCGACAGCGAACAGCCGCTCGCCGACATACCTGCTGGTGCAGAATACCGTATTAATAACACTGAATGCAGAGGTTCTTCACCGGGCACCTGTGTTAACGCGTCCCTGTCCAGAATTTTAATTACTCAATAAGCTGCAGTTTTTTCTCCTGAAAACACCTGAAACAACGATCAGCAGTTTTTTTCACTGTCAGCTTGACCCCCTTCTGTATATATTTTGTTTGACCTTACCTTTAAACTGGCAATAAATAAATTAAATAAAAAATATTGAGCACTGTATGCGATTCATGAAGTCTCCCAAGGTATGCCCACGGAGACAGGAGAGAAGGAAGCCTACGGTACTGGTTAATAAATAAATGGGTATGCTATTGACTGATTCCAGAATGTTTTGTCCACCAAACCAGTATTTAACCACCCTAAATCAAATGCCTTATATCTGAGGTATAGACTAAGCTATCGGTGTTTATTGGCCTTCTATAAGCAAGTAAATGTTGCTCTGTACCAAGGCCACCGACGAAGTTATTATCTGTAAAGCTCTATCAATTTCAGTCAACCAGTCATTAAACGGTGGCTCTTTGATTTCTGTAGGAGCTCAGATGAAATATAAGATCTTCCCATTGATGCGCAAGTGGCCACCTGTGGAAAGGTTATCAAACGAATTGCTTGCATATTGCTTGTTCATATAAATTTCCTTAAATATCGAACATTTTAATTTACTGTTTGGGAGCGTCATCTTATCTGCAGCTGATGAAGTGCATTTGCAGGTGATGTTGGTAAGAGTGCAATGGGCAAGATGCACGCCACTATTTCATAGTGTTTACAAATCATCAGTATGCCATATGCCTTATGCATATGACAAAGGCATAAACGCGTGCACAACGCCAATGCCCAAAAAAATTCCAACATGCTCACACAGCCAAAGCCCATTCCTCGTGCGATTTCGCCTCGTTGGAGACATTCAAAAGCAGTGCAACAACAGTTTGACAACAGCTGCTTTACCATTCACGCACATTCTTACAGTCAATTGCACACAAAAACCTACAGAGTGGAAGGAGTAGACCATCCCTAGCAACAGTGACCGAGAGTTCAACCGTCGATTTCGACGATGTCAACCGTATGCTCCACGGAATGGTCGTGTAGGGACGAGGACTTGCTCGTGAATTCGTTTTAAGTGATAGTAGCCTTGCGCTGCAGCTACCGCACTCGCTCATCGTCCCCCTCCTGAACCCAAAGTCATGACAGAGTCAACAAGACCAGAGGCGGGAGAGGGCGCAGGTGGCTGGCGTGGCCGGAGCCGCCCCTGGGCGTACCACCACAACTGGCTCAGATCCCACGGATTGGGAGTGTCATAAAAGCCACATTTAGAAGGAGCCATAGCAGCCTGACTCTCAGTCCGCCATTCAGCCACTCCACACACACACATTCCACCCAACTGCCAATGACCTACCACCCTCGACCACTGGTAACATCCTCCTTGCTGGAACTCCCGCGTTGATCCCAGTGAAGTACATAACCAACACCACCTTCCCACTCCCACGACTGCTGTGACTAGCTCCGACGTTCCGTCACCTGCTACTTTCATCATTAACGCCATCACCAGCCATGGGGACTGACTCCCACCTGTCCAGAGCTATCGAAAATTTACTACGCGTGCCAACCAGTTGCGAAGCACCTTTCCTCAGAAAGTTGGACTCCACGCCCCCCACTCCCAAAGAGACGATCAATAAAGCTAATCGTAGCAAATTTTTAAAGCATTTTAAAACGTTAAATAAAAGAAGAAACTTTCTTGAGGAACTTGAGCTAGATATAGCGGTGTTCAAAAAAACGTGGATTGCTATGAATTTTGTGGACTGCCGAAGATCTATTAGGAGCTATAAACACTTTAGCAGCGGTAAACTGAGCAGAAGAGTAAGGGTTACGGTTTATGACACCTGTTAACTAACTGAAATTGTAGAAAAACATAATGCGTCACAGGAAGTATGAATACTTACCACCACTATTTACCCTTTTCATATAGAATACTCAATCCAATCAATGTTTCCACAGACCTAATTCAGAAAAGTGTAAGTCGTTAAAAAAACTCTCTTTGCTCGGGAGCGGATGGTCTCCTGAGCTGGATTGTCCCACAGGCATCGGACGTCCCATGTTGTTAAGTCATATATTCTCAGTTTATATATCGAGCGGCTTTTTCCAGAATAATTGAAGACCTGAATTATCCTTCCAGTGTCTGGGTCTCAATCTGCTGTTATAAACTATCGGAGCTTGCATAAACCCCACCCCTAGCAAAACTTCTTGAAAAGATCCTTTTAAGTAAAATTCTTAATTTTTGTCTAGCTTCTCAGATTCTGAGCTCTACTCAGCATGGATTTTTACCTGAACAATCGTTTGAACTTGACAAAACCTTTCTTCATCTTATCACTTCCCTTCGTCATGAACACAAGTCAGTCTGTACTTTTTTTGTTCAAATTCAAATTCTCATTTACATTTTTACATTCCTCGTTTTTATTTTGCAAATAAATCCAACACTATTGCTCCAGTTAAAGGTAGTTATGATAATCGTGACTTTTTGGGTAATCTCATAAAAACCTGAAGCTTTGTTGCCAATCATGGCAGATTCCTTAGTTTTAGCGCCATCTGGTAGTTTGGTAGCTCAGCGTGGTTGCATCTCCCATTGCATTGATGATCCTCGCATATTTACTGTCCTCTCCTCGCTTGGACTCTAAGCGGACTGTGATCGATCGCGGTGAGTTCCTCTTACCTCGCCACCTCAGCGGTTATTTTACTGTCATCCGAAAAATATTATGATTACAGGTATTTTCACAAACTTGGTGTGGAAAACATTGAGTATTCAAAGTGTAAGTCTATATGGTCACATAACGCTATCGGTGCTACTTCCTTTAGTTGCAGCACGCTCTCCTTCTCCCGGGTAAGGACAAGATCAAAACAATTAGAATGATTTCTTATCTCGTTCGTTTTCTGAAAGTAAATCTCTGGTAGGGAAGCTTGTCGATCACCCACTATAGCAATTTGTGATTAAAGTTATCTGGTAGGCCGCGCGCGGTTCATGTTTGCCAGTCTATACCAGGAAAATTAAAATCACCAACAATGATTATATCACCTGCTGGTCAGAATAATTACTAACATCTGACAAAATCCTCTACTAATTAATTGTGCGTGGTAGTCATATGGTGGATTCAAGATATGCCTTTTACGTAAAAATGCCCAATTATTTTTTTCACGGTCTGCTCGTTTATCTTTTTTCGAAAAACACTGATTTGTGTCATTTTTCATAGCAAAAAAGCTGACCTTTTATTCATAACTTAACTGTACACAATTTGTTATTTATTCTAATTTATTTTTTTTTCTAATGACAGTGCCCCTCCGGGTACTCAAAGAAAATATCTATCTATCAATTCAATTCAACTTATTGAGGGAAATGGGCATGGACCTTTGAGTACCCTAATGGTAACGTGAAATTAAGTACGCTATACAAAGAAACCATGTGGAGTGCAGAAGTTCAAAGGCGATCATAAAATATGACAATTAGTGCGTGACTCTTGAGGGTTAAGATAAATTGCTTATCGCTTTGGCTCGTTTTGGAACATAAAAGTGTCAAGGTTCCTTTTAAAACATTCCAGCGATGGTGACACCGCAACGTCTTCAGGGAGGGCATTCCATGGTTTGACCACTCTGACGGAGAAGGAGAACTTGAGCGCATCCAGTCAAACGTGCAGTTTCAATGGGTAACCTCAGAGATGGGTCGTGGCAGCAAATTCAAAAATGTTTGAGAATTGCAGGCAACAATCTAATCCCTTCACAATGTGGAATGTCTGCAGGAGATCAACATGCATTGGCCTATAACTCTGGATTGATTGCTTAGGAAATTATAAATAAATAAATAATAAATAAATTGTATAGTTTAAGGCCCAGAGGGCCCCATCATTACAAACTTAGTACCATGGTTTAAATAAATACAAAGTGGATAATTGCTGCACTATGTGAGCATCCATATGAACAGCAGAAATGTGTAGTATGGTAAACATATCCGATTCAAAAAGATTTGCCATTTTTAAAACAAAAGTCAACAATCGTTGGCATATACGGTGAACTCGAAAAGAAGCAGTAAAAAAAAACTCCTAGGGTTAAATCGGAGGCGGAGTTCGGCGAGCCGCCAATTTAAAAAAATAGGAGAAATAAAAACCGCTTCACTAAAAAATTAATAGCTAAATGCAATAGGATAGTATTGTGATGTTGCTCACTGCGTATGAGGGTTCGGGACCCTCCTTGTCGGGTGAGAGGTAATATAGCAGTCAGAGCTACTGTTTATAAACACCATTGGAGGTGAGAGAGGACGAACTCATCGTAGACAACATGGTCGAAACGAAGAGCGGACAGTAGAGGTCACGAGATCAACATCGAGATGCGACCTTGCTGACTGTATAGTCCATCACCAAAGAGGCGAACCCATCAGAACCCACCTTGATCATCAACAGATCCTGGAGACTATCGTCAGGGTTGCAAATTCGAAGGAAAGTATCAAGGTTGTCAAGAGTTGGCAATGCTAGTTTAAAAGGAGGGGAAGAAAAAAGTAAATGCAAAGATTGACTCTGCAGAGGATGATGGAAAATATAATAAGAGACCCATATAATATCAAGGGAGCTGCCTCAAATACCAGGAGGACCCTTTTCAAAATCCAAAAGTTACGAGTTTGGAAAAGAAACAGACAATAAGGACTTTATATCTTTCGAAGTTAAATGTTTGTGTAATTTGGTTTTGAAAATAGCTAATGTAGACGACAACCTAATTTGCAGTGGTAGATTATTCCATATGAAAGCATATTTGGAGGTAAAAAACTGAGATCGGTTGGTTGTGGAGCTAAGGGGTGGTGAAATGATCATGGAGGAATTACGAGTGGCATAGGGCCGATTTACCGGAGTGAGAGCGTAAATTCGTGGGATATGTGGGCTAGAATTAACGCGAAACAGGAAGCAGAGACCAGCTTCGAGTCTTCTAACCCACAGAAATTTAATGTTTGCTAACTGGCATCTATCCGTATAAGAGAAACTGGATCCAGGAAGAGAAAATAGTTTTCGACTAAAAACCCTCTGAACTCTTTCAATCTTACTGCGGTCAGAGGTGTTCATCAGCCCAAATAGGGGACAGCAGTATTCGAGGATAGGAAGAACAAACATGCGGTATAGGTTTAAACTTTATTTCCGGAAAGAAGAAATTATGTGATATAAAACCACATATCTGTGCAGCCTTTGCAGAAATTCGATCTGCATGAGGCGATAATGCTAGCTTATTAGTGTAACTTAGACCTAAGTCTTTTATGGTTGATCGTTCTAAAAGTGTACTATTTTGAAATAATAGGGGTCTAGGAAGCTTGGCGGGGCCAAAACACATGAAACTGCTCTTGGATGGAGAAAATTCCATCTGCCAAGTACAGCTCCAACGTGACAGCATAAGTAGATCAGTTTTGATTTTTTCAACGCAACTATTAGCAGTGTCTTTAGAAAATGAATAAATGCACTTGAGATCGTCAGCGTAAACGAAATTTTGTGAATTTTTGAGTAAAGTTGAAATTTCGTTAATGTACAGAATGAAGAGAAGGGGACCTAGAACGGTGCTTTGAAAAACGCCACTCGTGATCGGTTGAGGCGTCGAATAGCTATTACCTACTAGGACATTCTGGCTGCGGTTAGACAAGTTGGAACCAATGAAGTCAAGGAGAGGAGGCCGGATGCCAAGGGCTTCCAGTTTCACTAGAAGACGTCTGTGCGGTACCTTGTCAAAGGCTTTGCTCAGGTCAAAGTAGATCACAACCACTGACTGTCGCTCGTTACGAAGGGAAGCGACGAGGTTAATAAAAGCTAAGTGACACACTTCGCATGATCTCCCAGGTAGAAAACCATATTGTGAGTCGCTTAAAAGTTTATTTTCTTGGCAAAAGTCGAGAATTTGATTAAAAATAATGTTTTCAAGAAGTTTTGCGAGAGTCGGTGTTTTGTGAACGCATCTATAATTATTTACGTCCGAACGAGATCCCGACTTGAAGACAGGAAGAATAATAGATGTCTTCCATGAGTCAGGAAAAATCCGTTTAAAAGATTAACTGAGAATACATGGCTAAGCAATCGGGGAAAGCTCGGCACTCTCTTAATAACTGAGTTTGGAATGCCGTCAGTTCCCGAAGAGTGCGAGTTTTCAGACGAATTGTTTGCTTATAAATTAGTTCTAAGGAGAAATCAATAGTGCTGATAACATTCAATGAGGATGCCTGAAACGTCGGAACCGGTTCAGATTCCATCGTAAGATGATTTGCAAAGAACGCACTTAACAGTTCTGCCTTGTCAGAGTCTTCCAGAACAAAGTTCTTGTCTTCATTTAGAAATGGAGGAATTTCGTAACCTCATTTAGAAGAGGATTGACGGTGGAACAGTTGAGCAACAGATTTTGGCAGAGTTTGGCTCACTGAGTGCGCAAGATTCCCTCTGTCTGTCATGTGCAAGACGAATCTTAGAGGCTAATTCAAAAAAATCTCAGCGATCCTTAGATGTACAGATAACGAACTAGTATATTGATCTTTCAACTGCTTCTTCAATTTCTTTAGTCGTGGCAAAAAGAAAGTGAGGAACGGTTGATTCGAACGTAAGGGCTTGACTATTTTTGGTTGGCACAAGCTTCAGGATTTTTATTTGAAATGACTGACACGAAGTCACAAAGACTTGCTGCGTCGTTTATGGAGGAGAGATTCTGCCAGTCCAATGAGTCAAAAAGTTACTAATTAAGCTCATATCTGCGAGGTCAAAAGCATGATAGGTACGAACGGCACTAACCTTTTTCGATGAATCAATCGGAATGCAACAGTGAATAAGTGTATGGTCACTTTGGAAGAGGCCCTGCTTAAAATCAACGAAGAGGGGAGCAATGTCGTTTGTGAAAATCAGGTCTAAAATATGCTATTCTCTCGTTGAAGAACGGACAATCTGGGATCAATTAGAAAAAAATTAATCGTATCGAGGAAAAGGCTGAAATCTGGGTGGACAAACGTTTTGAAATCCAGTCAATTTCAGGAAAATTAAAAGTCCCCAGCGATTATTTTTAATGTTAAAATTGGACTTCGAAATCAATTTAAAAATTTCACAAAGTTTTGCATCATCGGATGATGAATTAGGCGGGTTGTAAATACATCCGAGAATCGCCTTTTGCATGGACGAGAGGATAATGGATGCGAAGCAGTAATTACCAGAGAATGACGTAACATCTAGATCAAACGGGAAGTTCTTAAATGAAGCTTTAATATAGAGAAGACAACCACCACCACGCTTACTAATGCGGTCTTGATGGTAGAGATCGTACTGGTCTATGACAAGCAAAGAGTCGGAAATTAAGGGATGGGTCCAAGATTCAGTTACACATAAAAACATCGGGCATTAGCTCGAAAGAAATAGCTCTCAGTTGCGCCATCTTATTTAAAACAGATCTAGCATTAAGTAATATGACATCTAGCGTAGTTCGAGTATCCAAACTAGGGTTATCGTTACTTATAAAAAAGGAAGACTTGGTGGTGGGGAAGTAAACTGTAGAGAGGTAGGTGCTGGCGGAAAGTAAAATGGCTGCTGTCTACAATTAGCTAAGCTGTTACTGCTAACTAAATTAGGATTATTGTAGAGAAACATATTTTGGGTGGTATCCATTGAGAGGAAGGCTATTTTCTGCGTTGGCGAAAATAGGAGGCCTATAAATAGGATTTTTGAGGAATATTGGAATAATATGGGGGGAGAATAAGATTTGAAAACGGAACAAATTGTTTTGGAAAACTGGTACCGTAAGGGGTAGGGTTAAA
Source organism: Schistocephalus solidus (assembly GCA_017591395.1). NCBI lineage: Eukaryota > Metazoa > Platyhelminthes > Cestoda > Diphyllobothriidea > Diphyllobothriidae > Schistocephalus > Schistocephalus solidus. The sequence continues at coordinate 16,104 of WEDG01005861.1, read as the reverse complement.
TAATGGGGCAGCTTGAGAAATTAATTGGTTAGGATAATTGCTAAGGAAATTTTTGGGTATGTATGGTAGCTGCTGGAGGGTTAGGAGGTTTCCCAACTTTAATAACATTTGTCTTTTTGGAACTTAAGTTTGGAGCATCCTTTGACTTGCCCAGGTTTTTGATAAGTTAATTAGATTGGACAGCTGAGACCGGAGTGGATAGCGTGGAATGGGAACGAGGTGGACTTGACTCAGTATTGTTGACTAAGTCAACAGTAGGAATACAAGGAAAACTACGTTGAAACGGAGAAGCAGTCGGTCTTGGCACTTTAGACGGAGTAACTGACATTAAAGGTGGGCTTACGACATGGCTGATAGCTACTGCGTTGGAAATTCCTATTCGCGAGGAAGAAGGCGTTAGTGGATTCGTTGAAAGGAGAGCAGTAGTTGAAGTTAAGGTTTTTGAACCGGGCACTATAGGAGATTGCTGTATTGTCTCGTTATGGTTTGCATAGCCATGACCAGACTTATTGATAATGGATTGAGTGGCCGAAGACCTATGCAAGAGGGGAGACACATTCCTTCGCTCCATCGGTGTAAGATCCCGACAAAGGAAACATTTTGCATCTTCTAGATAACGAGAAATGCGACCTCGTTGTGCAAAAATGGAGTCCACCTCGATTGGTGAAAAAAGGGTGACTAATATAGGTGGATTTTTGCTACGTGAGGAGAGGCGTTTGGCTTCCGCTATTTTGTAGTTGAAACCGCACGAGTACAGGAAGTTTACGGCAACGTCAATGGGTCGTCTGTCCCGTGAAACATTTTTAAAAGAAAATTATAATTTCGTTTCTGTCGGTCTGATGTTTCAGTGGCAACCAAATGGACGAGAGAATCCAGACGCTGACATTCCTGAGAGGGAAGAGCAGAGATGTCACCGTCGAATAAGTTTCCCAGTATAGAGAGAACTGATCCAAAATTTAACATAAAAATCATTACAGTTTTGTAAAGCAGAGAGATCAAGCTGCTTAGCTTTAACGATTGGTTGCATATGCATATCACTGCTGTGACTACTTGATTCAACCAAGCAACGCTTCGGTGCAATGGCTGAGAGCTTGCGACGAGCCGAGATTTTCGTTCTCATTTTTTTGCTAGGAGGCTTTAATTTGGTCAAACTTAGGAAAAAGCAGTCGAATAATATTCTGCAACAAATATTTTTTCCAAAATTTTAACTAAGGACCTTTATACGTGCTTGAGAGACTTCTTAGTATAACAGATCCACCTGACTAATAACGAGGCTATATCGGTTGAAAGCTTTGACTATAAAGGTTTACGCCTGTAGAAGTGGACGAGCACCACAGGTATAAGCAGTTGATAGAGTGTTAAAATTGCAAAGTTTTTATCAAAATATCAATTAGTAATTAAAGCTTTGGATAAGGAAATTCTGAAAAATTTATAACTTTCACTTAGCTTTCAAAAACGAGCTGCGCGCCTTGACCTTATGCTTGGGCAGTCAGCTAACTGCATCAGAATTGATAGATTCCATACTTTGCAGTAGTTTTGCATGGTAACCTGACCACAATGTGATTAAACCCACGGCTCCTGGTAGGCTTAGTAGCTCAGTTGGCTAGAAAGTTGGCTGTACTCAAGCCATTTCCTTGCTGGCATTGTTCGAACCCCACCGAGGCCGCTGAATTTTTCACATTTATGTCAAAAAATGATTATATTATTCTTCTGGCTAACTGTGTGATTTCAGTTATGAGAAGTTTATCATGATCTTGTGTCTCGTTAGGGGGATGGTTTCCCACCGATATTTTAGCAGCCAAACGTTGTTAGTAAAGAATGACTTCGGCTTTTCCGCTGTTTGTTTTCAGTAGGTTTCTTTCGAAATCTTGCCTTGTCCTGAGGATACTGGGCAAGTTCTTGAGATAAATGGCGGGTGAACTCCCTGGGACATTAGCGCATATCATCAATTCGTTATTTATTTATTTATTGCCAGTTTACAGGCAAGGTCAAAAAACTATATACAGTAGAGAGTCAAGTTGACAGTGAAAAAACTCCTAATCGTTGTTTCAAGTGTTTTCAGGAGAAAACCTGCAGCTAATTGAGGGCTTAAAGTTTAGGACAGGGAAGCGTTGGCACAGGTGCCCGGTTAAGGACTTCTCTATTCAGTGTTAAGGATCGGGTATTCTGCATCAGGAGGTATGTCGGCGAACGGCTGTTCGCTGTCGACTGAGAAATAAGCCGATTAAGGTCTACTGAGCTAGCAATATTCCCCTCAGCATGAAGTCCGGCGCAGGATTCAGAGTCCGCGAGCGCCATCAGAACCGAAGAGAGCTTCAACAGAGTCAGCACCCAAAGGTTTTGGAAAGTGTCCTGAATGTAGAAAACTAGTGACAGCTCGCGTAAACAAGGGATGGCTTTGCTGAATTTTGATACTTCTGGGTAGATTATTCCAGATTGCTTTAGCGTTTGCAGAAAAAAACTGTTGGTATCTAACGGTGCGTGCCAAAGGAAGAAATAAAAATACATCTCGATGACTGGTGCGCCGAGAGTGGCTAGCTGCCTCAGAGATGAAATGGGTTTAAATGTACAACTGTTTAAAAGTTTAAACAGTCAACATTGTCCCTTCTGTAATCTGCGAAGCTACAACGGGTCAATGCTTGGAAGCTCACAGTGTTGTTTGTTAGGACAGGTTTGCGGTGTTCTTAATAGAAAAATCTTTTTGTAAAGAAGTGCTGGACAGATTCAATCTTCTTCCATTCACAAGCGCACTGAAGGCTTAAATAGAAACGAGCAGTATTCCAGACTAGGCCTGACATACATTATATAGAGGCTGATTCGAATGTCACAGGTTTTACAATTTCTGAGAATAAATTCAGTAATTTGGCATGCTTTCGAGACAATCAGGGAACAGTGTCCTGACAGATTTAAACTGCTAGAATATGATAAGCCCAGATCTTTATAACTCCGGGCTCATTAATGTCGTGACCTTCTATGCTTTGGTGAAGCTGATGGTTGTTGCCAAAAACCATAACGGTGCACATGTTCCAAGAAAGCGAAAGGCGCCATGTGCGACACCACTGAGCGAAGGCCTGAAGATCCTTTTTTAAGAGTTCAAGCACGATGTTGCGATCGACCGGTTTATATCTTAAGGCATCTTTTAAATCATCAGCGTACATAAAAGGTCTACCATGCTAAAAACAATCAGGAACATCGTTGACAAAGAGGCCAAATAGAAGTGGGCAGATCACGCTGCGCTGAATCACTCCGCTTCTCACATGCCTGGGGTTGAAGATAACATCAGACAATTAAACCCGTTGTGCGCGAGCATTCAAATAGTAGGATATTTAGTAAATAAATAAATAAATTGTATATTTAAGGCCCAAAGGGCCCCATCATTACAAACTTAGTACCGTGGTTTAAATAAATACAAAGTGGATAATTGCTGCACTATGTGAGCATCCATATGAACAGCAGAAATGAGTAGTATGGTAAACATATCCGATTCAAAAAGCTTTGCCATTTTTAAAACAAAAGTCAACAATCTTTGGCATATACGGTGAACTGAAAAAGAAGCAGTAAAAATTCCTAGGGTTAAATCGGAGGCGGAGTTCGGCGAGCCGCCAATTTAAAAAAATAGGAGAAAAAAACTGCTTCACTAAAACATTAATAGCTAAATGCAATGGGATAGTATTGTGATGTTGCTGACTACGTATGAGGGTTCGGGACGCTCCTTTTCGGGTGAGAGATAATATAGCAGTCAGAGCTACTGATTATAAACACCAGTGGAGGTGAAAGAGGACGAACTCATCGTAGACAACATGGTCGAAACGAAGACGGGACAGTAGAGGTCACGAGATCATCATCGAGATGCGACCTTGCTGACTGTATAGTCCATCACCAAAGAGGCGAAACCATCAGAACCCACCTCGATCATCAACAGATCCTGGAGACTATCGTCAGGGTTGCAAATTCGGAGGTAAAGTATGAAGGTTGTCAAGAGTTGGCAATGCTAGTTTAAAAGGAGGGGAAGAAAAAGTAAATGTAAATGCAAAGATTGACTCTGCAGAGGATGATGGAAATATAATAAGAGACCAATATAATATCAAGGGAGCTGCATCAAATACCAGGAGGACCCTTTTCAAAATCCAAAAGTTGCGAGTTTGGGAAAGAAACAGACAATAAGGACTTTATATCTTCCGAAGTTAAATGTTTGCGTAATTTGGTTTTGATAATAGATATGTAGACGACAACCTAATTTGCAGTGGTAGATTATTCCATATGAAAGCATATTTGGAGGCAAAAAACTGAGACCAGTTAGTTGTGGAGCTAAGGGGTGGTGAAATGATCATGGAGGAATTACGAGTGGCATAGGGTCGATTTACCGGAGTGAGAGCGTTAATTCGTGGGAGATTTGGGCTAGAGTTAACGCGAAACAGGAAGCAGAGACCGGCTTCAAGTCTTCTAACCAACAGAAATTTAATGTTTGCTAACTGGCATCTATCCGTATAGGAGATACTGGATCCAGGAAGAGAAAATAGTCTTCAAGTAAAAACCCTCTGAACTTTTTCAATCTTACTGCGGTCAGAGGCGTTCATCAGCCCAAATATGGGACAGCAGTATTTGAGGATAGGAAGAACAAACATGCGGTATAGGTTTAACTTTATTTCCGGAAGGAAGAAATGATGTGATATAAAACCACATATCTGTGCAGCCTTTGCAGAAATTCGATCTGCATGAGGCGATAATGCTAGCTTATTCGTATAACTTTGACCTTAGTCTTTTATGGTTGATCGTTCTAAAAGTGTACTATTTTGAAATACTAGGGTTCAGACGCTTGTTATCTATGCCGAAGAAGGCATGTTTCAGCAGTAGGAGATCATGGTCAACACGATCAAAAGCCCTCGTGAAATCGAAGTAAATGGTGTAAATTGCAAAATCTGCTGTGTCTAGATTGTAACACATGATCAAAGAGAGAAAGTTGGCAAGTGTCACAAGACCTTATTTCGAGTAACTCATGCTGAGCCGCATTAAGTAGGTTATTCTCTGTAAGGTGACGCATGATCTAGTCTTTGTTTAAGGTGCCTAAGATCTTCGAGACTGCTGGCAGTGCATTTATTGGCCTAAAGTCTTTAAAAAGACGAAGGTAGGTCGTGCTTGGTTATAGGCAGTATGTGCAAATTCCTTCCATAAAATAGGGAACGTTTCACTTTCAAGAGCAAGATTAAACAACTTATGCATAAGGGACATCTAAGGATTGCAGAGATTTTTTAATTAGCCTCAAATATTCGTCTTGCACGTGACAGACAGAGGGAATCTTGCGCACTCAGTGAGCCAAACTCTGCAAAAAATGTTGCTTAACTGTTCCGCCGTCGATCCCCCTCTAATCGAGGTTATGAAAATCCTCCATTACTAAACAAAGACAAGAACGTCGTTTTCGAAGACTCTGACAAGGCAGAACTGTTTAGTGCGTTCTTTGCAAATCATCTTGCGATGGAATATGAACTGGTTCCGACGTTTCAGGCATCCTCATTGAATGTTATCAGTACCATTGATTTCTCCTTAGAACTAATTCGTTAGCAAAGAATTCGTCTAAAAAATCACACTCTTCGGGGACTGACGGTATTCCAAACTCAGTTATTAGGAGAGTGCCGAGTTTCCCCGATAGCTTAGCAATACATTCTCAGTTAATCTTCTAAACTGATTCTTTCCTGACTGATGGAACGCATCAAATATTCTTCCTGTCTTCAAGTCGGGATCTCGTTCAGACGTAAATAATTATCTAGGCGTTCAGAAAACTCCGGCTCTAGCAAAAGTTCTTGAAGAATTATTTTAAATCAAATTCTCGAATTTTGCCTAGAAAATAAGCTCTTAAGCGACTCACAATATGGTTTTCTACTTGGGAGACCATGCGAAGTATGTCACGCAGCTTTTCTGAACCTCGTCACTTCCCTTCGTAATGAGCAGCAGTCAGTGGTGGTGATCTACTTTGACCTGAGCAAAGCCTTTGACAAGGTACCACACACGTGTCTTCTGGTGAAAATTGAAGCCCTCGGCATCCGGCCTCCTCTCTTTGACTTCATTGGTTCCTTCTTGTCTTACCGCAGCCAGAAGTTCTTTGTAGGCAATAGCTGCTCGATGCCTCAGCCGATCACGAGTGGCGTTTTTCAAGGCACGGTTTTAGGTCCCATTCTCTTCATTCTGTACATAAACGAAATTTCAAATTTACTCACAAATTCACAAAATTTCGCTTTACGCTGACGACCTCAGGTGCATTTATTCATTTTCTAAAGACACTGCCATTAGTTGCGTTGATAAAATCAACACGGATCTTCTTCTGCTCTCACGTTGGAGCTCTAGTTGGCAGATGGAATTTTCTCCATCCAAGAGTATTTTCATGTGTTTTGGCCCCACCAAGCTTCCTGGACCCCTAGTACATCAAAAAAGTACACTTTTAGAACGCTCAACTATAAGAGACTTACGCGTTAGCTACACGAATCAGCTAGCATTATCGCCTCATGCAGAACAAATTTCTGCAAAGGCTGCAAACGATATGTGGTTTTATATCACATAATTTCTTCCCTCCGGAAATAAAGTTTAACCTATACCGCTTGTTTGGTCTTCCTATCCTAGAATACTTCTGTCTTCTCTTTTGGCTGATGAACGCCTCTGACTGCAGTAAGATTGAAAAAGTTCAGAGGGTTTTTACTCGAAAACTATTTTCTCTTCCTGGATCCAGTATTTCTTATACGGATTGATGCCAGCTAGCAAACATTAAATTTATCTGGGATTGAAGACTCGAAACTGGTCTATGCTTCCTGTTTTGCGTTAACTCTAGCCCAAATTTCCCACGAATTAACGATCTCACTGCGGTAGATCGACGCTATGCCACTCGTAATTCCTCCATGATCATTTCACCACTCCTAAGCTCCACAAATAACCATTCTCAGTTTTTTGCCTCCAAATATGCTTTCATCTGGAAAAATCACCCACTGGAAATAAATTTGCCATCTACATGAGCTATTTTTAAAACCAAATTACGCAAACATTTAACTTCGGAAGATATAAAATCTTTACTGTCTGTTTCCGTTCCAAGCTCACATCTCTTGGATTTTTAAAAGGGTCCTCCTGTTATTTGAGGCAACTCCTTTGAGATTATATTGGTCGCTAAAAATATATTCATCACCCTCCGTAGAGTCAATCTTTGCATTCACGTTTTCGTCCCCTTCTTTTAAACAAGCATCACCAACTCTTGAAAACCTTGATACTTTCCTCCGATTTTGCAACACTGACGATGGTCTCCAAGTTCAGTTGATGATCGAAGAGGATTCTGATGGTTTTGCCTCTTTGTTGGTTGACTATGCAGTCAGCATTATCGCATTTCGATGATGATTTCGTGACCTCTACTGTCCCCACTTTGTTTCGAACCTGCTGTCCACGATGAGTTTCTCCTCTCTCACCTCCACTGCATCACTAACTCTTGACAACCTTGATATTTTCCTCCGAGTTTGCAACCCCGATGATGCTCTCCAGGTTCAGTTGATGATCAAGGCGGGTTCGAGTGGTTTTGCCTCTTTCATTGGTGATCTATGCAGTCAGCAAGGTCGCATCTAGGTTATGATCTCATGACCTCTACTTTCCTCTCTTCGTTTTGACCCTGGTGTCCACGATGAGTTCCTCCTCTCTCACCTCCACTGCTGGTTATAAACATTAGCTCTGACTGCTTTATTTACTTTTACACAACAAAGAGCGTTCCAAACCCTCATACGTTGTCAGCAACATCACAATACTATCCCATTGAATCTAGCTATTTACTTTTAAGTGAAGCAGATTTTTCTCCTCTTATTTTTTTAAAATGGGCGGCTCGCCGAACTCCGCCTCCGATTTAACCGTAGGAATTTTTTTTACTGCTTCTTTTCTAGTTCACCGTATATGTCAAAGATTATTGACAATTGTTTTAAAAGTGGGAAATTGTTCTGAATCGGATATACCTACCATACTACTCATTTATGCTGTTCATGTGGATGCTCACGTAGTGCAGAAATTATCCACTTTGTATTTATTTATACCGTGAAACAAAGTTTGAAATGACGAGGCTCTCTGGGCCTTAAATATACAATTTATTTATTTACTTATAAATATATCGTTTGCATCCACCTTTAGAACGCTGACCGGGACGTCATCTGGTCAAGGACTGTAGGAATGATGAAAACGCCGAATGGTTACGGTCACGTCCCAGAGGGTAAAAGTTATGGTTTCGAGGAGGTTACTGGTCCAAACCCGGATGATAGGAAAGGGAGCGACAGTATGTTCACTAAGCGTTCTGGTCAAGAAAGCATTGAAGCTATCAGCTGTCAACTTAGCGTCAGCTATAGGGTTTCCTAAGGCGTCTCGAAGTACGGGGTGCTGCATGTTTCTCTGCGCTTTTACTGTGTGCGAAAAAGCTTCACAACATTTAACGAAGGGTTTTTGGCAAAGTTGACCTCATCAACTAGTCGTTTTTCGTCAGACAGCCTCTTAGCCCCATTGAAGATTTGTTGGATCAAGGGCAGGACGGAAGTGTCATTTTTTAGATGAAAACGACGGGAGAGTCTACGAAGTCTACGGCGGAATGATAAAGGGAGGTTGACTTCATCCTTGACATTAATTATTTTCTTACGGAGAACAAAACGAGAAATGAGTGGATCTAGAACTCGGTACAAAGTATCAGTAAAACATTCACATCGGAACATACAAAGTAGTTTGTCCAATGGTGAGCATATAGTTGTGTTAGCAATTCCCTTATAGTTGCTGATCTGAAATCCTGGAAAAAATTATATTTTTTGTAAAGCGTTTCATTAGCCTCTAGTTCTAGTGTAGAAAGAATTATTGCATGGTCAGAACTCACAAGTGGATCTAAAGGTGACACTGACAATGGCTGACAACCTTTACAGAAAAAAAGATCAAGTATGCTTGATCCCCGAGGGGGAAAATCAACTACCTGGTCCCACATGCCTATATCTATGGCTTCAAGTAGGTATTCGAACTTTGCCGGACCGGAAGTTGGAAACCACTGAACTTCACGAAGATTGAAATCACCTGCGATCAAGCAGTACTTCAGATTTAAGTCAGATGTGGCGTGAAATGCCTGCGAGATACAAAGATCGTAATCCTCGCTGGCATTGGGTGGGCGATAGACACTAGCAACTAGTCAAAGAGTAGTTATCTTTTAGAACAACTCGGAGCCAACAGCTCTCCTCTACCTCGGTAAATTGGCAATAATCCAATGGAAAAATTGTAAGTGGTTGCCTAACATATTTACAGCTTCCTCCCCCACGGCCCTCGTGTCGATCATTTGGAAATGTAAGCGTAGCTTAGAATAGATAGTTTGGAGTCGGATACACAGGGTGTTGCCCATATCTCTGTAACTATTACAATGTCGGGGCAGTGGATGAAAACCAGAGTCTGGAGCAAAGGCATCTTATTAAGCAAAGATCTGGCATTTATGACGATAATTTTAAGCGGGCACGTTTTCGGTTACTGAAATGGGACAGTTGGGCTGTCAGAGTGACTGCCTTCGACCAAAGAAATGCTTTTTTCACTTGAACTATCTGTTGATGGACTCAGGAACGCCCTTTATGATAACATTTTGTATTCAACTCAATCGAGTACCCTTTTGCAACTCAAGTCTTTCAACTGAGTGAGTACTTGTAACCAGTTCACTAGGTCCGGTAGGTGCAGGTAAACCGGGTGTTGGGCAGGCTGGAGCCAAATCTGTGTACGACTTGGTCTTCGTAGACCTCTTTCTCTTTGGATTTACAAACTCACCAACCTCTTCAACATCGCATGCTGGTGCAACGTCCAGCATTGATGTAGCGCTAGGTTGTAAGGCCAGATTATTGCTAATGCTGCCTGCGCTTAGCGATGATGGTGAGAGCAAGGACTAGATGGGACACCCTTTCGAACTAGCGAATCGTTCTCTGGTTTACTGGGTTCAGTAAACGCGCTGGCTTTTATGCGATTATAAGGTCATCTTGAAGAGGCTATACATGCATACGAATTTTGTTTTGTGGTAGGTTTTTTACGGACAGGAGCTTTTTTAACAGGTGGGCTCCATCCCTAAGAATTTCTGTAGCAGGCTGAAACAACCCATACAAGTTTCATCTTCGCAAGCTACATTAACTGAGCTTACTAGACTTTTTGTCCGTTTAGCGGGAGGTGAACAATTAGCAGAATAACGACAGTTCCAACTACTCTCTGCTAGTCTATTAATTCGCTGACTAAAATCCGCTGCGCGATGTTGCGGTGCATGTGCTTAACTAGCTCGTGGACCAATGTTTCGTGGTAATACACTTAAGGCACCTGCGTTTTGCATACTTATGGGGATACAGAGCAAATGCAATTGATGTTAAAATTGCCACAAAATTAACAGAGTCAGTTAGGATATTCAACAAAAAGAAAATGAAAATATAAAGACTCAGCCTTTGGTTTGAGCCGTTTCCGCAATTGAAAGCAGATGCAGGAAGCACACAGCCGGCGTGAGTTTCAGAAATCAGCAAAGATAGAGGCTAGCAATTCCAGTTAAGATCAATCCTGGGGCAGGGAAGAATCCTCAGCAGGATAATTTTTGTTTTTTAAGCCTCAGAATCCTTACATCCAAGTCACAATTTACGAACTCAGGGGAATATATAGACAATTCTTTAATAATTTCCCAGCATCATGTTTTCTACACTGAGGTAGAGACTAAAAACTCATAGGCTTGAAAGACTTGAAATTTGAAACCGATTTCAAACGACGCGCCTGGAGGGGCACTGCCCGATGAATGGAAGGCAGCAAATATATACCCAATAGAGAAGGGTGGGGCTCGAACCAACGTCAACAATTAACGGCCCGTCAGCCTTACCTCCATTTGCTGTAAAATAATGGAATCTTTAATTAAAATAGGGGCAATGAAGTTCCTAGGGGACAACCACTTGCTCGCAGGGCTCCAACACGGATTCAGAAAAAACCAATTCTGTCTTTCCAGCTTATTGTGACCAACCGAGCAGTAGACTCGAGCACTGGACGAAGATGGTAGAGAAGACGTCATCTACACTGACTTTAAGTATGCATTCGACAGCGTCCCACACAAACGGCTGATCTATAAATTATCTGAAATTGGACTAAGAGGAAATCTGCTGACATGGACCACAGGCTTTCCCACACGGTGATCGTAAACCATGTGCATTGATGCAACCAATTCAACCCCTACCACTGCTCAAAGTGGGTGTTCCCCAAGACTCCGTCCTAGGGCCGCTACTAAAGAATGTATAGAATTTATATTTAGTTAGTAACCTTAGTAACGAAATAAAATCGTGACAGCGTTCAGATAAAATGTACAAATATTTAATAATGTAGATAGACATTGTCCTGTTAGAGTAAGAGTTAGTGATGTTTGTAAAAAAATATATAGCTGGCTAGAAAATAGGCAGTGAAAAAACTCCTACCTTAATAATGGAGGCAGAGTTCAATAGGCCTCAATTTTCAAATAGAGAGTAGTTGAAAAACCTGCATACGAAAATAAGATAAGGAGGTAGATAAGGCTTATACTGCATTAGCCTTTCAGAATCAGATAATGAAACGTCGATATGGTTCGTTCTTGATCACTAAGGCGCATGAAACAAAATCTCGTGAAAAAGTGTCAGTGAACTTGGGGCCTCAGCATCTTTGGATCCAAAATTGAATTCTGGTGTCGGTTAGTATCCAATGGAACCTCAGCATTTTAGGCTGTGTACGTCCGGATGTGTACGTCCGAATGACTTCATCTTTTGAATGACTGGTGATATAAGGAGACATCATGGTTCATAGGGGAACCGAGGGAGAAAAAAATAGTTTCAAGAAGGGCCACTTAAATTTGCGATGGTCCTTTCTCCGAGTAATGAAGAAAGCTGTTTCGGAAAAGATGAGGAAAATAAAACTTTAATAAATTCAGAGTAAAGAGAAATTTGCAGTCTTCGCTTGAATTCAGATAGACTAGTATCGACGTTATATCAATTGACAAGGTATTCCAAAGAAACTTATACCCAAAAGCAAAGAATAGGAAGCGTTTAAACAAGAAGGATGCAGGAGGAGGTATAATTCGTCTAGAATTTCTGAAGTTATAAGGAAGAAAAACGGTGAAAATGCCAGAAAGCTTGGGAAAATTTCAGACATAATGAAGTCAAAAAAGGAGACAAAAACCTACTTCCAGTCTCCTGACCTGAAGAAATTTTAGCTTCGTCAGCTAGCATTTAGTTGAGTAGGAAGAATTTGAAAGAGTTGGATACCGGAGTTTTTGTGAAATTTCTTTGGACATTTTCAATTGTTGAACGGCTAGATTCATTCATTAATCCGAATAACGGACAGCAAAATTCAAGAATGGGAAGCACAAACATACGAGAAAGTCTTAAATTTAATTTCAGGAAGGTAGAAATTATAAGAAATAAAGCCACAAATCTGAGTCACCTTGGACGTAGTTCTATCAACATGAGGCGAAAGATCTTAGTAATTGGTGTAGCTTAAGCCCAAGTCCTTGATAGATGACCATTCAGTCATGGGGCAACCGTTAAAAATAACAGGTTGCGGCAGCCTTACAGGCCCAAAACTCATGTAGCGTCACTTAGAAGGTGAGAACTCCATTAGCCATGTGGAGCTACACGCTGCAAGAGCGTCTAAGTCTGAATGAATTTGTTCTAGGCTTCGTTCGGCCGTATTGTTAGAGAAGGCATATAAACATTTCCGGTCATCCGCATAAATAAAAGATTGAGAATGTTTAACTATCGATGCAATATCATTAATGTAAAGTAAGAACAACAAAGGACCTAATACGATACCTTGAAGAACACAACTTACAATCGGAGTAGCACTTGCGTATGAGGACCCCACTAAAACTTTTTGTTTTCGGTCAGATATGTATGATCTAATAAAGTCAGTAAGGGGACTAAGAAATCCTATAGCTTCTAGTTTAGCTATAAGTCATCTATGGGGCACGTTATCAAATGCCTTACTAAGATCAAAATAGATAACTTCTACAGATATATGATCATTACAAAGAGAGGTTAGTAGATTTACAAAAGACATGTGGCAGGTTTCACAAGAGCAATTCCGTAAAAAGGCATGTTTAGAAGAATTAAGAATTTTATTACTTATGCAAAAATCCATAAAAGTTTTTGCGATTAGTTTTTCAAAAAGTTGAGCAAGAGAGGGAGTTTCATGAACACCGCGATAGTTATGAATGCCAGATCAGGAACCAGATTTAAAAACTGGTATTACAATATATGTTTTCCAAAAATCCGGGAGGAAACAGATCTCGAGAAATACTGAGCATAATTTGCTTAGTAAAGATGGAAAATCTCTTAACTGTTTAATAAGTGAGTTTGGAATGTTTTCAGTTCCAACTGAATGTGAATTTTTTGGGCGAGCTATTCCTTTTTGAATACTTGATGTTGAGAAATTAATGGCTGTAAGATGTGAATTTGAATTTAAATAAAGAGAAATTGGGGGAATGTGGCTATTTTAAATGGTAAAGTGTTTGGCAAAAAATTAATTTAACAATCATGCTTTCCCCAAATCCTCTGTGACGAAATTATTCTTACAGTCAAGTAAAGGCGGAGTTACATTGAGACGCTTAGCCGATGACCGAACATGGAAAACTTTAGCAACAGATATGGATGGATGGATGGATGGATGGACACCTATCCTTGTACTGTAGACGAAGGTCAAAACTGCTAAGAACAAAGGTGTATAAAATAAATTAACGCTAAATGGGGAATTGTGTCTGAACTACAAACGAGAAAAGGACGGCAAAAATGTCAGAGGATTGTTAGAATGCAGAATCACGAAAAACGAAGCTTCTAGACAGCGAGTTTTGTTGAGGGTTGTAATGAACTCTGAACTAGATCCAGACAGCAATGCAGCAAGGATGAAGAGCAGAGTCAGGACTTCAATTGAGACGGCGACCGGTAGAATGCAATCGAGAAATGACGGTCAATCGTTGCAATTGACTGTAAGTAAATGAGAGAGATCAGTGCAATCAAGAGAGCAGCGGTGAAATGCAGCAGCGAAAACAGAAGACGTCCAACATGCCGGTTGAAGCTGGCTGTTGTGTTTTATTTAGCACATTAAAACAAGCGTAAAAAAAGATTCAGGTGAGCAAGAAAGATACAAACATGTAAATTGTACAAATACCTACATCCTCTGGCTATGCGCAAGGGCTCTCAATTTAATGATTTATATACCCATTATCTAAAAAGGAGCTTTTTCTATTGTTAAAACTTATTAAAAAAATTTATGATAATTTTACATTTTAAAATGTTTTTGGATAGCGTCTATATTTTTATATATAATTTTATGATTTTTAAACAATTTGCTTTTAAACTAACTTGCAAAACTATTTATTTTTTATCTCAGTCTGTTAGTAGTATATTTATTCCGTTTTTAACATCAGTTATGCTCTACGTAATTCGAATGCGCAACGAGCCGCATGCCTAGGTTTTGATATAGCTTTATGAAACAAATGGTATTACCTGTTTCATACAGCTAGATCATACATAATCAACACTATGTTATATAATACAAATATGAAAACTGTAGGATTGCTTTGAAAGTTTCTTACCGTTGAAATCTTCCTGCTCCTAATCCTTTACACCTTTTATAGCAATCAGTCAACTAAGTCTAATTAGTTGGCAGACCACACACCGGAATCGACTGCGCTCGCATCTGATTGGATGTTCTTATCCCTTCGAATCGACCGCAGACGTTTGTACCTCTGTCGAATGAATATTCTCGAACGTCAATAACATACTAGTCTTGACTCTAACCATTCTTACCCGATACATTCATCCCCATTCTTTAAAACTGTTTTATCTTCAAATTTTGCGATTTCTGAAATTTGGAAAACAGGTTTTTTACTTTAAAACAAACTCTTCATTTCGAAAACTGCTTTTTAAGCAAACAAACAAACCAAAGCAAAAGTGGTTAAGGAAAAGAGGAGTTTGTTTTAGGTTTTTTCCTGTGTTCTAAGGATTTGACGGCGCCCAAGCAGTGCCAAATCAATAAACCTATTTTATTTGAATTTTAAAAAATTTTAAGCGGTACAAATGCCTAGTTTTTTTCTGTAAGGCGCTGCAATAACTCAGGGAAAAAGTTTTGGTCGTTTATTGAAAATATGGTATGCCAATCTATAATGCTTACGAAATGATTCATTAGTTTATGGTTTGTGTTAGCAAGGTCGAGGTTATTGCATTTTACCTCAGGACTTGTAAAAAGGGAGACTGGAAAACAACAGTGAAAAAGTGCGTGATCACTTGTAAATAGATCACGATGGAAATTCATAAAGAGGGTGGACATCATTTATAAAAAATAAATCTAAAATGCTGTCATTTCTGGTAACTGAACAAACCAGTTTGGACATGCTTTGGAATGTTAATAATATCGACCAATTTCTGAAGTTTTAATAAATAAATAAATACATTGGATATTCAAGGCCCAGAGGGTTCCATCATTACAAACTTAGTATCGCGGTAAAAATAAATAAAAAGTGGATAATTGTTGCACTATTTGAGCAGCCATAAGAACAGCAGAAATGAGTAGTATCGTAAGCATATCCGATTCAGAACGATTTGCCATTTTTAAAACAAAAGTGAAAAATGTTTGGCATATACGGTGAACTAGAAAAGAAGCAGTAAAAAAACTCCTACTGTTAAATCGGGGGTGGTGACTGGCGAGATGCCAATTAAAAATAAACTAGGATAAATAATCTGCTTCTCTAAAATCTCAATAGCTAGAGTTGACGGGATTGGTACGATGCAATGGGATAGTACTGTGATGTTGCTGACAACGTATGAGGGTTCAGATTGCTCCTTGTCGGGTAAGAGATAGTATAACAGTCAGAGCTACTGTTTATAACCAACAGGGGAGGTAAGAGAGGAGGAACTCATTTTAGACAACATGGTCGAAACGAAGAGGGGATAGTAGAGGTCATGAGATCATCATTGAGATGCGACCTTGCTGACTGAATAGTCCACCAACAAAGAAACCAAAACATTAGAACCCGTCATGATCATCACCAGATCCCGGAGACCATCGTCACGGTTGCAAAATTGGAGGAAAGTTTAAAGGTTGTCAAGA
>WEDG01005859.1:0-87266 GCA_017591395.1 Schistocephalus solidus | reverse complement strand
GTTCATTGACGCATTTTCGTGAGATTTTGTTTCATACGCCTAAGTGATCAAGAACGAATCACCCTCGACGTTTCATTATCTCATTCTGAAATGCTACTACCGTATTACCCTACTCTACCACCTGACCATTTTTGCTAAGCAGTTTTTCTCCTACCTTCTTTTTAAAAAATGAAGGCTAATTGAACTTTGCCTCCATTTTTTTATGGTAGGAGTTTTTTCACGGCCTATTTTTTTCTAGTTCACCATTAATTTTAAAACATCGCTAACTGTTGACATAGCAGGACAAGTTATGTATTTGTACATTTTATCTGCACACATTGTCATAACTTTATTTCGTTACTAATGTTTGCTTAGACAGTGCCTTGCTAGTGCTAACCAAATATAAATTCTAAGGGAGAAATAGAGACGGCTCCAAGTAGAAATTCTCAAACGATCGAGACTGGATGAAAGAAATTTCAAAATCTTTCATGCGGAGAAAACCCATGACACTGTATGTGGAGGGCCGTCAGATCACAATAAAATACCGCTCAATGCAATAAATGTCAGTAAACACATCGACCTCCAGTTCAATTAAAAAGCAGTAGCCTACTTAGACAGTGGACGGCAGAAGACACATGACGATTCGTACAAACCCGAACCAAATATTGTTCAAAAATCTGTCCAGACCGAGCTCCACTTTATTTATACAAATGCACCGTGTTTGTTCCAGAAACGAGATAAACTGAAGATATGGATATCAGGTGTGCATCCGGATGTCATTTCAATTACGGAAACTTGGTTGCAGGCGGAAATATTGGATAGCGAAATTTCCATCGATGATTATCGACTCTTCCGTCGAGACAGACTACATAAAAAGGTGGAAAGAATAGCAATCTGCATCAACAGAGCAACCATATCATATGAACGCAGAATTGTTTGCCGTTGCGATTGCGAAGCAGTTTGGCTAAAACTAGTGACGCAAGGTCAACAAAATTTGGATTTCTTGACTACTTACAGACCGCCAAATCAAACCAGAAATAGACGAGATGATGTTCGAAATAATTAAAGATGCAGCTAGGCCTCAAGAAATAATTATCGCCGGAGATTTTAATGCACCAGTGAATGACTGGAACAAATTTTCCGTAAAAGGTCTACGTTAATTTCTTCAGCTGCAGACTATTAAAGCTCACCTTGAATCGCTTTCTCGTTCAGAATGTTCGATTACCAACGAGAGTTAAAAAGCTCAAATTTTGCCTTGCCTAGATCTCTTTCTTTCAAAGGACTGAATTGATGTGGATGAATTTATTTCAGTCGCGCCGCTTGGTAAAATGTGTCCCTGCCATGCTGCTGTGGGAATAATGTTTGTACACTAAGCAAACGGAGACTCCTTATAATCGTTTAAATTACTGGTACACGAATTTATCTGCGATGGGGATGAATTATCACACTAAATTGGCAAAATATTCTGACCGGAAATCTGGATGTCGACTGGACCATTTTCAGGGGCATTATAAACGACGCTTTGCACCGCAACTGCCCTATTAAAAAAGAACAAAAGGCAAACCGCCCTGTTTGGTTAGCGCAAGATTTGAAAAGAAAACTAAACCGAAAGAATAAACTCTGGAGAAGGTATGTTGCAACAACTCAACCCAGGCATAACGAAAGAATTATGCCGAACGCGGAACACAATAAGGTTAATTATCCTCAGACCACGGAAGTAGTATGAGGCTGAAATTATAGAACTGACCGTCGATAAGCCAAAAGTACATTTAAGCTTCATCAATAGTTGGTTGTAGGATAAGGAGACGGTGGCAGTGTTGATATGTGAAAACAACGAAGACTAATGAAAAGCAAGATAATTCAGAACACCTTAGTTGGTTTTTCACACTTTTTTTACAGATAAAGCGGATTTTAACCAAACTGACTTTCATACAAGTAGTAACGATGCAGTCATTGAGGACTTCGAATTCACATAAGAAGATGTGAAGAAGGAACTTCTTGCAATTTACGACGCCAAGTTTTCGGGTCTGGATCAAATACCAACCAAAGTACTTAAGGAGCTTGCTTGCGACCACTCTAGACCACTCTCGTGTATTTTTCAGTCGTCCTTCGATCGAAGCATCCTCCCCTCTGATTAAAAATCAGCAAATATGTACCCTATTTGCAAGGGTTGATCCAGAACCAGCGCTAAAATCTATTGACCGATGAGCCTTACATACATTTGCTGCAAATTGATGGAAAGGATCATAAAAAAGGCCAACATGAAGTTTCTCGAAGAAAAAACTTCCTTAACAGTGCCCAACATGCATTTTTGACGAAAACATACCTGTTTGACTAATATGCTCTATTCAATGGAAAAGTGGTCCAGGTCATTAGCTGAGGACACTAGCGTTGATGTCGTCAACATCGACTTCAAAAAAGCCTTTGATAGTGTTCCTTACCACAAGTTACTCTACAAAGTCCGAGAATCCGGAATAAGAGGGAATTTACTCAATTGGATAGGAAACTTCTTGATAGGCTGATCACAGTCCGTGTGCATTGGCACTGTGAGATCAATTTCCGTGCCGGTTTTGAATGGTGTAACTCAGGGCTCCGTTCTTCGGTCATTCCTTTTCTTAATCTATGTATGTCAATAATTGTATGAATGGATTGGACAGCATGGATGTCATGTTCGCAGACGACATCAAGATATGGCAAACAATCCAATGCAGTACTGATGAACAGATTTTACAAGGAGGACTCAATCGCCTATCTGAATGGTCCGATAAATGACAGATGAAGTTCAATTTTTAGAAATGTGTCGCACTGCGGCTCAAAACGAAGAATTCAAGCGCGATGGGCGACTCTCATCAATACTTTCTTAATGAATGTGCCTGTAACCGAACAAATGGACCTAGGAATCACAAGAAAGACTCAACAGCCTATCTCAATGGTCCGATAAGTGGCAGATGAAGTTCAACTTTGTGAAATGTGTTGCACTGCGGTTCAAAATAAAGAAGGTAATCGCGATGGGCAACTCCTATCAATACGTCCTTGACGGAAGGTGCCTGTCATATGTATCCGAAAAAAGGACTTGGGAATCACCATCTTGTCTTTCCTCAAGCCCTCCACTCGATGTTTCAGGGTGGCCAAAAGGCGTCTAATGTTCTGTTTGCCATTAAAAGAACTTTCAAAGATATCCATAAGGAAATATTTTGAAAAATATACGGACGTTTATTCGTTCACACCTGGAATATGGAGTTCAGGCATGGCAACCGTGTCTGAAAAAAGATTACAAACTGCTGGAAAAGGGTACAAAGGAGGGCAACAAAAGTCGTTATCATACAAATGCAGACTTTACGCCCTTAAACTTTTCCCTCTTAAGTACAGGCAGATTCGAGGCGATCTCATAAAGACATACCGGTTCGTAAGCAATCAGGACTCTGGTCTCCACTTCGAAGACTTTTTCAATGGCCATAACACTTAACCTGTGTGGGAAATCTCTCAAACTTCAAGAAACTTTATCCCACCTGTATGTTAATCGCCACTTGTTTTCGCAGTGAGTTGTCGGTTCCTGGAACGGACTTTTCAAAGGACATCATATGGCGGACACGATAGAAACATTCAAACATAAACTGTATTTATATTCGCTTGACAAATACCGTTCATTCTTACATTAAGGAACTGCTGCATCATACAAAAGCTTTGCAGATACATACAAATAACGGTGCTACCCATTATTTGACAAAGGTTATTTACAACAACCAAGTGATCCATCGTCCATTTGTCTTCCCATGGAGAGGCCCATTCCAGATTACCATGCAGTTGGCCCAGTAACCATGGGCTCGCGCCCTGACTGTTAGCACTTTCCGAGCAAACCGAAAACTAAAATTCATGTACACGAATTCACAGAGTATATTATCGAAGCTCGAAGAGCTTAAGATTCATGTCTGCGATCTATCTCCAGATATAATTTCCGTGACAGAAACTTGGTTGTCCCAACACGTGGACGACCGAGAGGTAACTATGGCTGGCTACCAACTTTTTAGAAAAGACAGGAAAGAATGTCAAGGAGGCGGCGTACTCACATACATGAAAAGCGAACTTCCAGTTTTAGACAAAACTTATTAACTTGCGTCTACTTCCGAGGCAATATGGCTATCCGTAAAGGTGCCAGGTACATCAAGCCTAGATGTCCTGACAGTCTACCGCCCATTCGAGAACAAACCCCGTAGCCGACGCTTACCTGCTAGAGGAGCTTGCAAAGATTGCTACACGATTGGATATCCTGATAATGGGTGACTTCAATGCGCCTCACATCGACTGGAGCTCAACCTGCGCACATAGTTCTGACCTAGCATTTGACGGTTGTCTTCTGAGCACAACGCTAAAGCAATTTCTCACACAGCAAGCCACTTTTCAAACAAGGGTGTGTGAAGGACAACAGGCCAATTGCCTGGACCTAGTTCTCACGAAGTCGCACGACAGCATCGACGAAGTGTCATGTCTACCGCCGCTAGGTAAAAGTGACCACGTGGTACTGCGATGGCAGTACTCACTATTTTCTATAACAGCAAGACCCACAACAAGTAGAAGGAATATATGACAAGGTGATTTCGGTGGAATGAGGGCCGAACTCATACGCACTCAGTGGGGACCTTTATTCTTTGGAAACATAACCGAGGACTGGGAAACGTTCCAGGACATACTGCACAGGCTAATGGAAATAACTATCCAATTTTGAGAAAAAGGTTAACGAACAGACCTCGATGGCTTACGCAGACCTTAAAACTCGAAGTTAACAAAAAGCGGAGATTGTGGAAAAAATCGCTTACGGACGGAACTCCTGCATCTCTAAATGCGTACAAAATGGCGAGAAATCGGGTCCAGGGCCTTAATGTCAGAACGAGACAGGCTTTCGAAGCGGACCTGCTGAACCGGGCCACCGTGAACCCGAAACGGTTCAACGGTTACCTCAGGCAGAATACACGGAGCAAGGATCCCATACCCCTTCTGAGGACCGCCAAGGGCATAGACCTAACTGAAGACGGTGCGAAGGCTGATCATCTTTCGAAATTTTTCCAGTCTATTTTCACAAAGGAAACGAGTAACGATTACCCTGCCAATGGCTTCGAAGTGAAAACAATAGTCGAGACTGTTCATTTCGCCGAGACTACTGTCCTCAAGGAACTTTTGGGGTTAAAGGAATCTAAGTCACCGGGTCCCGATGAAGTACCTGACAAGCTGTTAAAAGAGCTCGCGATTGAGTTGGTAAAACCACTCTCTTCACTTTTCCAAACATCCTTCCAGACCGGAAGTCTACCAGCCGACTGAAAATCCGCACGGATTACGCCGTTTTATAAGGGTGGAAGCCATGTCTCTGTAAACAATTATCGACCGCTTAGCCGAACTTCAGTTTGCTGCAAAATCATGGAAAAAATAATTAAGCAACAACTAATGCAGTTCCTAGAACATAAAAATCTGCTATCCGAGGTCCAGCACGGTTTCCGTAGAAGTATATCCTGCGTCACTAATTTTCTCTACTGTTAAGTACGTTGGAATGAAGCGGTCGATAGAGGAAATACGGTGCACGCAGTCTATATTGACTTCAAAAAGGCTTTTCATAGCGTGCCGCACCACCGCCTTCTTTATAAACTCAACCGCATAGGCGTAAGAGGTAGACTTCTGACATGGATAGAAAACATCTTAACTGGCCGCTCACAAACTGTCCATATCTGCGCCAAACAGTCGACCAAGGTTGAGGTTGACAGTGGTGTTCCCCAAGGCTCTGTTTTTGGCCCTATTTTGTTCATTGTCTACATCAACTATTGCGCCAACGAACTGGAATGCGATATTGCCATGTATGTCGATGATCTCAAACTTTGGTGCGTCATTCAAACTGCGGCTGACGAAGAGAACTTGCAGGCAAACTTAAATTGACTCTAGAATTGGTCAAATGACTGGCTCTTGCCATTTAATGAGAGAAAGTGCAACATCATACGAGTCGGGGAAAGCAATCCTCCGAACCGTACGGTTTACAATCTGAATGTCATTCCATTTAAAGAAGTGGATGCCCAAAAGGACTTGAGAGTCTGGATCACGCAATCGCTTAAACTCTCCCTACATTGCGCAAAGGTAGCGAAGTCAGCCATGTCGATTCTGTGCCTTGTTAAACGAGCTTTCGCAGCCTTCACTACCGACTGCTTTGCTAAAGTCTTCGGAACATTCGTGCGGCCACAGTTGGAGTCCGCTATCCAAGCTTGGAGGCCCTGGACGGCGAAGGACATCAACATCCTCAAAAAGGTCCAAAGGCGAGCAACAAAACTTGTCCTTGGACATGGCTCACAGCCATATGAAACACGGCTGTCGAATCTCAATCTATTTTCCTTGCGCTATAGACAGCTTCGGGGGGACCTGATATTAACTTTCCGCATATTACGCGTTAAGGACTGTTGTCTCGTCCCAGGTGATTTCTTCGAGTTAGCAACAACAACTAACTTGAGAGTTCATCCTCTAAAATTACGTGTGACTGGAGCAAGGCTAGACACTTGGAAGTACTTCTTCTCCAAAAGAGCAGTCGGAGCTGAACATAGTCTTCCTCTGGATGTTGTTATATCGGACTCCTTTGAGGTTTTTAAGCGAAAGTTAAATCGATATAATGGTGCGAGCTACAACACGAACTGAAAGCTACAAGAGTGACGTCAACAAATAAGGTATTTATGATACTACTAGCTATAGTTAAGAAACATTTCTTTATGTTTGTTATTTTCGTTTGAGGTTTTGCACTCTCACATAATTCCCATGCTGGGGTCCTCAAGGTCTTCGATGCTTAATTATTTGCACACCTTGGTGACACCGCGAGTGTTCGCATCAACTGGACCTGGCGGCCGTCGTCCAGGAGGTGTATGAAAGTTCTCCCTTGGTTCGAACCGCAATGGACCGAGGATAATCTGGGCATATATTTCCGCCTTTTAAATTCCTCAACGGACTCTGCAATCAGAAAGGGAGCATCTGGCTAATTCATGTAGCCTCCGCAATGCCCCCCGTTGGAGCCCCCCCCCCAAGGGTGACAGTTTTTTTTCCTAAATATTACCGGGAGTTTTTCTTTCACAGTCTGCTCTTTATCAACTATGTTCCATTATGTTGGCCTCACCAACATATCGAGATACTATTTATTTTATACTACAACTCGCATGTACAAATAGGGAATTCAAAGGTGACTTACCTACATCTCCCTCAAATATACTGATTCAGGATGAATGTGCCTAGATTTCACTTTTATAAAACCCACTTTCTTTCTACGTGAATATGTTATTTAGTACTTTGTAGTAACGTGTAGTTTAACTGCAATATTGAAGGTATCGTTCATAAAAAGGTTCTTCAAATGCATTGCCCATTACCCTTAAAAATACTGAACTTTACTGGACATACGCCCACCCGATTAAAGCACATTAAGATCGTATACTGTTGTTTGTTTAGTGCTTATTTTTTGATTAGTGTTCGCAGATGAAGATATTTTATATGTTACATTTATTCTGTCCTCAAATAAGATAAGTAAAAAACTATTTTTATCACTGAAAATGATTGAGCAACGTTCACTGTCTAAAATTCCCTCCATTACACACTTCCTAAGAACCAAAATTCAAGTATCTAAAAATAAAGAACAAAGATCTTATGGCCAATTCTCTACCAAATAAGTGAAATGCTTAAACAGTTTTCTGCTAAATTTATTAGATTAATACAGCCCATGAAAATAAAGGAGCCAATATACCCTTTATACTTAATGGATCCATCCTAAAATTTCAGTAGGGGATTGAGACAGGCAGTGCGAAGGTGTCCCATGGAAATTTTACATCCTACAGTATATAAATTAACCTATAACAGTTTACAATATTAATCGGTATTACAGCATCATTCAAATACTCATCTCTGTTTGAGAGAAGCTGAAAATTTATCTTCAGCCGCGGCGACGCATTTAAATCTTATCATATCCCAATGTGGTTAGTCGTCACTTCTCCTGCAAAAGCTGAATACGATTCCAACGGTCACATTTCCAGAATCTTATTATGAAACGCTTATTGTAAATTAGATAAAATTTTCGCTGTTCGAGTTCCTTCGACAGCAAAGAACGTACTAGTACTTATTTACAAATGAATTTTTCACATTGGGGTCGTTGTTACTTCAATACTCAATATAGGATAAATTCTCAGAATAATACTCTGAGAAGACATAACAGCTCCCTCAAACTTTACACGCAATCATCAATATTTTATCACGTGGTAGTTATTTCATCGATCAAATAGAACTGCGACGAATTTTGGTCGTAGCCCGGATGTCAGGCCCACCTCTAGGGGCTTTTGTAGTAACTTCACCGTCTAAGCGACTTCTGTGAGGTGTGTGACGGCCTTCTAGTCTCTGAGCTCTTGCCCACTTGTCTGTCATGCTTTTATCCAATTATTTCTTGACTTTTTGTGAAATTCTTGCTGTAAAATGAGCAGCCGATGCAGCTTTTCGAATCGTTAGCCTGCCATTAAATTTTTTACGATAATTTACATTTCCTACATCTTTTATATGCGATGGTCACTGAGCTTACACGTTCGGGAACCGATCATGCATAGTGCGTAGAAGTGCAGTATATGGCAGTTTAAAGTCTCACTAATGCATAAAAAATTGGCTCTAAAAGGTCAAAATACTGGCAGAAATCAAACAAATATGAGTTAGGCCAGACCCGATAGCAACCTACCTTCGTATAGGCAGTCTTCTCAGCTCATTGACCAATCCCACACAGGAATGAACCGGCATGAAATCAATTCACGATATAGCCTTACTCGCAGTTCTTACATTAGATTGTCTAACTCATCAAAATTTGAGGTGATAGTATAGAAAACATTAAAGGATTTTATTTTGTTTGTTCAATTGAACTGATACACAGAAAGCTGCGTACTAATGAAGAGTTCCCTTTAGGTCTGTTTATTGAAAGGAAAACGGGACCAAAGCCTACGTTTTTGATATCTAGAAATTTTTCTATGATTTTAAAGTCTACAGACCAAAAGCTGTTAATTGTGGACTTTGTATCATAAACGAACATTAATATAAACTGTAAGCATTTTAACATATCCCTCCAGAAAATGCAAAGTTTGCTGAGTCAGTAAATATCAGCTGAACAGCCATCTACGTTAAAAAGTATGTCTCCAAACTCACTAATGGATAACTTATTTTAAGAAATATCTTACGTTGAAGGTTTTGATGAACACAGAATAGAACCTACGTTTGTGGGCAATCGACTGAAAGCACTGAAAACTGTAAAATATTCCCCACTTTTTCGAGGATAATCTGATACTTATCGTTATCTAAAACCCGAAATACTTATAAAGACATTAAACAAAAGAAGTCTTCTTAATATACACAAAATAGTATGTTTACGATCGCACCTGAAAATTTTATTTAAAGTTATTTGTCAGTGGCCGGCTTGTCATAATGTGAGCTTATTAAATATTTTAGTCCTATGACGTCTCTGTCGGTGCAAGCAAGTGAATTTTTTTGCCTTAGTCAAATACTTCTAAAAGATCTACAAACGGAAGAAAACATTGTCAATTCTCGTGAAACCGTGTTGAAATATATTCCAAATTTAGGCTGTTTTGTAACGGCCATACTTTACATTGTCCGCAAGCTGGAAGCCTACTTCCGTGAAATATACATTGAAGAACCATTTGTCAAACGTAATTCTACCTGTGCTGCTTTAGTCACTCGTTCTTTGCATGGAAAGACTTCTTGCGCAAACAAAATTCAAATTTACTTAGTTATACCGATTTTCCACGTTTTCGGAATTTGCTGCTTTTCTAAAACAGGGAGTATTTCTACAAAGCCAAGTAGTAAGTTGCAAACCACAATATGCTTTCTTTTTAAGAACGGCCTCTCCTTCACTGTTGTAAAACATTTGGGGACGCAGTGTGGGCTGATTTCGCTAAATGGGCCTTTTTCTTGTGAATTTCATGAGGTTTCACGAGTTAGGCATCTACTCTATGTAAAGTCACTGAATTTCATGATTGCTGACTTGCAAATCCATACTCAACTACAGGTGTCCAGTTTTGAGAAACAGCGTCTTTTAGGTGTGTCCTGGTTGAAAAACGGTTCATTTACTAATCGAGTAGTCAGAATACGCGTATTTCTGTGATGTTAATTTGAATACACTGATTAAGTAGCATGAAAAGGGCTCAGGAAAATGCAGGTATAGCTATCCCTCGTCACATTTTGCATGCGTTTTTACTTAATGTACTGGGTAGTTAAGTATATTTAACTATTTTTTTGAGATCGAGGTGCGTACATTGTGCGTGTCATGTTATTGGGTCCAATACATCGACAACACCCTCAAAATCACCATTTACCAGAGTATATCATGGTTTCCAAGAAACCGTGGCTGGGAAGTCTGCCAATCTGACACTTCCACCAGACCACGCCGTCGGCTCAGTGTATGTGCTGTGTGTGTCGAGTGGCTGACCAGTGGACTGGGAGTCAGATGGCGATGGCTGCTCCATATCCCCTGAGTTTGTGAATCCTGGTGTGTGCGTTATGGGGGCCAGGTCGTGCTGTGGCGCGCGAAGTGGGGTACGCCGATCCGTCAGCCAATGCGCCCACTCCCACATCAGGTAACTGACCGGCTCGGACAGTAGTCTGACTGTGGGGTGGGGGAGAGAGTGAGGTCGAGAGCTCAGCGTATTTTCCTCACTATAAACAATCTGACGCGCCTGAAACTATCACGGTGCGCTAAACGCCGTGGCGTGAAGGTCTGCCAACTGACGGGATAACTCGGACCGCGTGGTCAGCCCAATGTGTGTTTTGTGTGGAGTGGCTGACTGGCGGACTGAGAGTCAGGCTGCAATGGCTCCTTCTTGATGTGGTCTTTATGGCACTCCCCACTCTGTGGGATCCGAGCCAGGTGTGGTGGCACGCCCAGGGGCGGCTCCGGCCGCGCCAGCCACCTGTGCCCTCTCCCATCTCCGGTCTTCTTTGACTGTGTCATGAGACCGGGCTCAGGTGGGGGAGGAGAAGAGAGTGCGGTAACGTTGAGTGCCGCGGTTGGAAGGTTGCAAACTGAGAATTACACTCTGACCTCGCAGTTAGTCCAATGTGTGTTGTGTGGAGTGGCTGACTGGTGGTCTGAGAGTCAGGCTGCGATGGCTCCTTCTTAACGTGACCTCTGGCTATCTCACACATGTGAGATGTAAGCCGTTCAACCCCCGCTGTGTGAAATCCTGGTGCTTGTGTTTGGGGGCCAGGTCGTGTACGTAGTACACGTAGACGAGGTCACCAGCAGCTGCGCCTCGCTTCCGCATCAGACAACTGACCGGCTCGGACGTGGTTTGATTGTGGGGGTGGGGGAGAGAGTGAGGTCGAGAGCTCAGCGTATTTTCCTCACTATAAACAATCTGACGCGCTTGAAACTATCACGGTGCGCAAAAAGCCGTGGCTTGGAAGGTTGCCAACTGACGGGATAACTCGGACCGCGTGGTCAGCCCAATGTGTGTTTTGTGTGGAGTGGCTGACTGGCGGACTGAGAGTCAGGTTGCAATGGCTCCTTCTTAATGTGGCCTTTATGGCACTCCCCACTCCGTGGGATCCGAGCCAGGTGTGGTGGCACGCCCAGGGCGGCTCCGGCCGCGCCAGCCACCTGCGCCTCTTCCATCTCCGGTCTTCTTGACTCTGTCTTGACACCGGGCTCAGGTGGGGAGGAGGAGAGAGTGCGGTAGATGCAGCGCAAGTCTACTATCACTTTAAAACTAAATCACGCGCAAGTCACCGTTCCTGCTCCACCTGCCCATGGAGCATACGGTGGACATCGTCGGACTACGACGGTCGAACTGTCGTATCGTGTGTTTGTGTGCCCCCTAAACGGGCCACGTGGTAGATGCGTTGGACCAACACGGGGGCCACATTAGGGCACGGCATGCGTTATTCGGGTTGCGCTCCCATAACAAATGCCGAACATGGAGGTGTGGTGGCACGCCTAGGGGCGGCTAGGACTTAGGGGACCCGGCCGCGCCAGCCACCTGCGTCCTCTCCCGCCTCCGGTCTTCTTGACTCTGTCTAGACACCGGGCTCAGGTGGGGGAGGAGGAGAGAGTGCGGTAGATGCAGCGCAAGTCTACTATCACTTTAAACTAAATCACGCGCAAGTCACCGTCCCTGCTCAACTTTCCCATGAGCATACGGTGGACATCGTCGGACTACGACGGTCGAACTGTCGTGTCGTGTGTGTGCCCCCTAAACGGGCCACGTGGTAGATGCGTTGGACCAACACGGGGGCCACATTAGCTCATGGCATGCGTTATTCGGGTTGCGCTCCCATAACAAAATGCCGAACATGGAGGTGTGGTGGCACGCCTAGGGGCGGCTAGGACTTAGGGGACCCGGCCGCGCCAGCCACCTGCGTCCTCTCCCGCCTCCGGTCTTCTTTGACTCTGTCTTGACACCGGGCTCAGGTGGGGGAGGAGGAGAGAGTGCGGTAGATGCAGCGCAAGTCTACTATCACTTTAAACTAAATCACGCGCAAGTCACCGTCCATGCTCCACTTTCCCATGGAGCATACGGTGGACATCGTCGGACTACGACGGTCGAACTGTCGTGTCGTGTGTGTGTTGTGCCCCCTAAACGGGCCACGTGGTAGATGCGTTGGACCAACACGGGGGCCACATTAGCCTCATGGCATGCGTTATTCGGGTTGCGCTCCCATAACAAATGCCGAACATAGAGGTGTGGTGGCACGCCTAGGGGCGGCTAGGACTTAGGGGACCCGGCCGCGCCAGCCACCTGCGTCCTCTCCCGCCTCCGGTCTTCTTGACTCTGTCTAGATACCGGGCTCAGGTGGGGGAGGAGGAGAGAGTGCGGTAGATGCAGCGCAAGTCTGCTATCACTTTAAACTAAATCACGCGCAAGTCACCGTCCATGCTCAACTTTCCCATGAGCATACGGTGGACATCGTCGGACTACGACGGTCGAACTGTCGTGTCGTGTGTGTGTTGTGCCCCCTAAACGGGCCACGTGGTAGATGCGTTGGACCAACACGGGGGTCACATTAGCTCATGGCATGCGTTATTCGGGTTGCGCTCCCATAACAAATGCCGAACATAGAGGTGTGGTGGCACGCCTAGGGGCGGCTAGGACTTAGGGGACCCGGCCGCGCCAGCCACCTGCGTCCTCTCCCGCCTCCGGTCTTCTTGACTCTGTCTAGATACCGGGCTCAGGTGGGGGAGGAGGAGAGAGTGCGGTAGATGCAGCGCAAGTCTGCTATCACTTTAAACTAAATCACGCGCAAGTCACCGTCCATGCTCAACTTTCCCATGAGCATACGGTGGACATCGTCGGACTACGACGGTCGAACTGTCGGGTCCAATATTATAAAACTTTGAATTAAACCTACGTTCATGCATATGGTTAGTGGTTTGATGTTACCTTTAAGGTTTCCTGTTAAATTTAAGGTTAGATTAAGGTTTAGCGTAGATTTTAAGGTACCTTTTAGCGGTTTGATGCTATCTTTAAGGTTAGATGGTACCTTTAAGGGTAGATTAAGGTTTCGTGCTGACTTTAGGGTTGGTAATAGGGTTAAGAATTAGCTTAATTTGAGCCGGCGATGTAGGGCTATGGCTAAGGTTATATTTGGGTTATGTATTCACAATACTAACTATTACTCGTGTTTGATAAAACCAGATACGATTTTTTGCTGCGTATTCTACGTCCCGCTCCGCGTTTCCACCCATGGAGCACAAAGGGAAAGTGTTGATTGATGACAGCGGCAGCACGCTGATGGACATTGACCCAAATATGCATATCAAATTTCGGTCTGTGCCCAAAGACTCTTGAATAAACTGACCTGCTCCAAGTTAAAAATTAAGTTCTGATGAAATTGAAAAGCTGAATTTTCAAAAATTCAGTATCTACCATAAAGTACACAGGGAATGCTCGGGGACCAATTGCTGAGCCGAATCCCTCGCAGCTGTGCCATGCAGCGGCAGAATCTCACCGAAACATGAGTATGGAGTTTTAACTAGTACCTGCGCTGTCATTTTGGTGAATAAATAGAAAAATTTTACAGGATGGCAATCATTTCCATATGTTTTTTTACATATATTACGGCGGTAGTTTCAGAAGAGTGTAGTGCACTAAAGCAAATATTACCTGCATAAAAGTTCACTTGTTGCGTATTTTCCAGGTATTTTCTTTAAATTTTAGTGTTCACGACTGTACAACCGCATTTTGCACCAATTCCTTACTATCGACCATCCATCATCACTTTTAAGAGAGTGCATTATCCGATTCTACGGCAACCACTAAAAGCGCGGCATGCAAACGGTGACTCAATCCACAGTTGGGTATGTGAGAAAGCAGTCGATGGTAGTCTAAGTGTGAAAAATTGTGTCGCTTCGTGTTCATGTTGATGATCGCATTGGCCTTGATAGCACTAGCCAATCATTGTCCTTGAGTTTGACTTAGTGGCACTTCGTAAGCCAAGGAACATCGACATTGGTGATTTAATTTATTCCCGCACAGCCTTGCTCTTGGCTCATCTGCTAATCTTCCTTGCCACAGCTCCATAATGAATCAGTGACTACACTTACATCGATCTCCATTTCCGCATGTAGTAGTTTCTCTCGGTAGCAAACTTATTTGATGCAGTGTCACGCAGAAAGAATTTGCATCTGCACTCAGATGTCAGCATAAGGTTGATGCACTCACCGATCCCATTACGACACCTAATCCTCCCGTTGTGTCTTGGGGCTCGATCTAAAGCTTTATAAGAGTTCATCCAGCGGACGGACACTATCGGCAAAGACAAGGAATACTAGAACGGCCATTGCCGGGTTATTAGTTGTCATCAGCCAGCCAAACCAAACCACAGATTCGTAACTGCTGAAGCTCGGACCCGCGACCTGTCGGTTAGAATTCCCATGCTCTAACAACTGAGCCACGGGCTTATCGTTGTAGCTTAAGTTATTAGGGAGGATAGTGTATTCTGTCGAGAACTATTGGATAAATGTTTGGCACAAGTTTTGTAGCCGGACGAGAGCACACGTCCGGCGCCGTGAGAGTGGCATCCAAAATGGTAGCCAGTGCCGAGGCCACGTGTGAGTCAGCCTTGAAGGTGATTGGTCAGTAAGGACAGCTGGGACCGGCCGTTACTGGTGCACACTTGTAAGTAGTCAAAAGAGCTGCAACACTGCAACATGCGCCTGGAGTTGGGCCACTACAGGCTAGTTTTCCTGTCAGCTGCAATCAGGTATACTCCCGATTCTGCTTATGCGCAATATTTCCCACACTGACAGCACACGCACTAACTGAAAGCCCAGACGCACAGATTTCACCGACCTTGTACCACTGCATGACGCAGCCGTGAAGGGTGGGATCCCCGGAGTTCCTCATGCACTTCCTAGCATATAAAATCCAGTTTCAATTCTACTTTGTTTAATTTCCGGGGAAATTAATGCACAAACTTGGAGTACATCCTTCGGAAAACAAACTTTTCTGACTCCATCCGAAAACTGATATGAATGTTTGAGTTAGAGTCCATCAGCTTCTGCGAAATAGCCGCTTAGTATTCATAATTTACCAACAGGCAGTCACAAGTATACGAATACGCAATGATTCCTTTGACCCACTTGTGAAAAACTCGGCGGCCTCGGTGGGATTCGAACCCACGCCAGCAAGGGGAAGGCTTTAGTACAGCAAATGCTCTAGCCAACTGAGCTACGACGCCCCACCGGGAGCCGTGAGTTAAATCACACTTGGGTCAAGTTACCCGCCCAGCCTACTGCAACGTATGGAATTCACCAATTCTGATACAGCAAGCAGACTGCCTAAGCAGGATTTTCTAAGCAATCAATCTAGAATCCACCAGATGACTACCAGGCACAATTAATTAGTAGAGGATTTTAGCAGCTTCAAAATCATTCAAATCTGCCAAAATCCTCTACGAATACGCAACGATTAAACAAACTGACTGCACAGGTACAAATTAAAAGCAGTAGTTGATGGATTTAAGCGCAAATATGCATATCAACTTCCGGGCCGATCCTAAAAAGGTTTGTTTTGAACGGTTTTATCAAAGTTCACGCATTAATTTCCTCGTAACTTAAACAAGGTAGGATCCTGCCTGTAGCCGCTGTGCGACTGCTCTAGATTGAGCCCGTAGACAACGAGAGAAGAAGGCCCTCTAAACTGGACTGCCCAAGTAGGTACTTTTCTGAAGAAAACTTCTACTGAGGATTAGCCGTCTGTTTTTGGCAACGCAAGATCCTGATTCGCATCTCATCATTCTTTGTCGGCTGACGTTCATCGAGTTTTTACACCTTTTCTGCGTGGCTATGATGAACAGCAAACAGAAACGTAAGCAAGAAGACTGATTTGAACCCCAATACCCTCAGAATGTTATACCTGCAAAACATTTCAAAAAGCGCAACCATTGATCCAACCAGATAATGGTCATGTTTTTGTAACTTAACTCACATCCGACGATGAGGATCAGTGTTTGGCCTTTATTTTCATAGACTTCAAATCTTACCTCCTAACCTGATGCGGAGGAACACAAAGGAACCAGTGAAGGAGAACCGAAGTCACAGAGGAGAGAACGCCGATCACAGAAAATTAGTTATTTTTCTTATTCACGTTCTGTATGATCATAGTAAACTCTAAGCGTTTCGACCTTTAGCCTACAACACACACGATGTCTGTCCGGTAAACGTTTGTCACTTTTTCCTCTTAGGTACCTTCACCTTGCCTCGTAGACACGTGGGCGTTCCACGCGAGGATTGAGTGAATGCCTGATTGTCAGGCCCCTATATCTTATGGACAGGTTTATAACAAGTTCTAGAAATAAACTTTGCCCTGCCAATCAAAGGCACCATTGGTTTACGCAATGTGACAAACAGCTTGCAATACTTGATCACAATACAAGGAAGTACAGTTTTTCTGACTAATTTTTACGGTTTGTGGCTGCATTCGATCACATTTCCGAACCATCAAGCAATCAAACTCGATTTTTGGTCTATGTCTTCTTTTAAGCAGAATATCCTTCCTAACAAAGACAGGGGAGCCGGAGTGGTCATTTCTGGCTTATCAACCATCATCAGCCAGCTTAATCCAACCTCAAGCTTTGTAATTGCTGAGGAAGTATCCATTGGACATAATACCAGCCACCTTGCGGCTGCTGGCGAGGTTAGAGACTACGGCATAACAATACGACCAAATCGGAAGAAGATGAACGCTAGAACGTGGCATCTATGGGCATCAATTTTCGGGTTCTCGCTTGAATCCATCACCAGATATAGTCGCAGATAAGGGTTATGGTGGTGTCAGGGGTGCAGTATTTATAGGACGCATTCTCCATGCATTAATGTGCCTAATCCAATTAGCAGATCGTGCATTCATCGGTGGTGGTCTATAGGATGCGGTGATTGCTCGTTAGTCCGCGTCCAAGCCGGTAATTGTCGAAATCTCGTCTCGTTCTCGATTCTGGGCGTGAGGATGACTCGGCAGTGTGGCTGGTTTTCACCGGAACCGTTGGTCAACCGCTTCCTCCCATGCGGCTACTTATTCCGCACAGGCCAGGTCTCGGCACAGAATATGAAGTCACGTGGTCATCGCGCTTATTGGGCTGCAGAACCAAGACTCGAGCAGTTCATAGACAATGCAGTCACCAGCCCTTGTGATAATTTCGGCTTGGTCAAAGATAAAGGTGTAGCCGGGTGCCGGCTCATTAGCCGTGACCTAAGAGTTAGCATTAGTTAGAGGAGGGACGTTTCGCCAATAACCGCCATGTTCCATCGTAACGGGACCCGTAGGCGTCCCTCTACCATAGTTATCATACCCGTTCGCGATCGAGAAGACAACGCACCTCTGACTCAGAGGTTAGAGTGTTTGGCTTATAACTAACCGAACGCGGGTTCGAGCTTCAGGGATTGCGAACCTGAGGTTGCGTATGGCCGGCCAATGACAACTAATGAGCCTGAATGCGGCCACTCCATTCTGTCTTTTCTTTGCCGGTAGGTGACCAAACCGGTGCATTATGACTACACTAACGAAGGCATCCACAAAAACACCAAACTACTAATGAGCGACCTCCGAGTAAGTGAAAAGGCAAAATAGATATAACAATTATTTTCATTTCGTTGGTTGAAAAAACAGGCTTCTTTAGAAGAACGAAGATGCAAACATGCGAAACAAGAGAACGAGAGCAATACGCCTTATTTTGCAAACTATCATTCAAATTTTTCAGCAATAAAAGGCTCCATTCAGTGAGAAGACTCATGTTTTAGAAGTACATAATGCATTTCCATGCAAATAATTAAATAAAACGGTATAGGCACAGGAAAAATTTAAAAAATACTTTTTTTACAAACATGTTGCCTAACCATTCCCTTCGAATTGCTTCTATATGAGGTCTGTCACAAGGTCAAGTGTGTCGCGTCCGGTCATTAGGTGCAAACGCTTGTTGTGAGATGTCGATTTAAGTTTTCCATTTTTTTTATTATCTCCGAGGTACGACACGAAATCATTTAAAAATCGATAAAACGTCTGGTTTTCTAAAACTAACCCACGATTTGGTCTGGCTAGCTGATGGTGGCTACTAAGCCCGAAATGGCTGCTCCAGTCTCCCTGAAGTGATTTTGCCACCAACCTGTTTGCTTGCAACCTCATTCTCACGGTCTAAACCGGACCAAAATCAAATTTTCCAGCAAAGCAAGTTTGGTTGTTTTGTAATTAACTCTCGAGGTCAAATTGCTCTTCTCTGAAAGAAAAACAAACACAGATGCGCAACCTAAGCCTAGAATACCTATTAACATGAGAACTTGCTCCACTATATGCTAAATATGATTTAATTTCTATATTATCTATTATGCTTTATAAATTAAATGTTGAGTGGCAAAATAACATAAAAAATATTCTGCATGCAAAAAGCCCATTTTCTGGAACGAGCTAGATGAATAAGTAACGTTCACAACGTTCTATTTGGCTAAAATGGATAATCTTGATTTCGGTCATCTGGCTTCATGATTTAGGCCACAAACTGGCTACCAACCGGCAGAGCACACTTGTTTGGCATTAGGGGAAACTCATGTAGGTAATAAGCCTCAAACCTTCAGAATTAAAAGTGATAGTGCCTTTTATCCCTTTATGCAATGGGTTGCGCAGCGGGCTGTTTCGTATATTGTGTGAGCTACGGTTAGCGAACACGAAAGCTAAATTCAGATACCATGTGGAAACGGCCCTCATGATTTCAGTAGTATATCTCAATTTTGGGCATTTATAAAGGTAATGTTTTTTCCGTATTAAAATTGCCTTCAGTGTCTCTTCAACCGTGGCTATTCCTGGTTCTCCACAATAACACGAACCGCACGCGCTCTCGACTATCATCCAGAAGCACCATCATAACAGAAGAAAACACGACCGACTTGTATCGTCACCTAAATATCAAGAGCTCCGTCACACTCGCTCTAAGTAGGACGGACTTTACTAGCCGGGCAACTTGGACAAGGACGAAGCAACTTCCACGGACACCAACGACATCGTAGCCAACGACAGGACACTGTTCAGAACGTGCAGGCACCAGGCAATCGGGACGCACGCACATCCTATTCAGTAGGATTGAATGACCATTTTTGGAATGTAGGCACACCATCGTGCGGTTGGGATTACCTATGACATGTAGATAGGAATGATTCCCCCCCCCACAATACATATGACCTCACGCAAAACTGCATGAAGGGTAAATATTCCCTGGTCCTAACCCTGACATTAGACCTTAGCCCTACTCTTAACACTAATTTGACCTTTTTCCCTGACATTAATTTTCATGGTGCCTTACTTGGTGCTTTTTTAATTTCCTCAGAAAATAATCGCTAACTTCGAGTAAATCAGTCTATTTATAGAGGTTTATAGGCGTAAACTGTAGCCTTAATCCTAATCGTAACCCTAACCTTTCTCGAAAAGTTTGCCTTTTGAAGGTGACCGGAAAACAGGTCATTCAGAAGCTGGCAACCTTACGGGAAGGAAATACCCTGGGCTTATGCCACATAATAGTTAGTATTAAAATCCTACGTAAGTCAACTGTTCGAATCAAAGGCAAAGTGGAGACTTGCGAGTAACATTATATGTGTAGAACGGATGTATGTGTAGAATGGATGAATTTTTCGCAAGGGTTATTTACACAACCCCCTACAGAGGACGTAAAAGAGGAACCGCGTGCAATACATGTGTCTTTACGCCGAATTCTAAGGATTAATTTTGGAGTTATTGTTAACTGTAGAATTTGGGGGTTTATATTCATACTAGGGCACGGTAATGTTTTCTCTTTCCTGACAGGGCCACCTTTATAACTTGTGCGTGGTGTTCCTGTCTTCGTGTCCTGTTTAGGAGGTCTTATAAACTTTTCCTGTTAATCTCGTCAATCTTTCAGATTAGCTCAGAAGCGTATGCAGTGCTAGATGTTTATCCATTTCTGGCTGATACACCGCCACTTGGAGGGACGGAGATCCGAAATGGGCTTCTTTAATTTCCAAACCCCGACTCAACGCTCCTCTAACGTGTTAAACAAGGTTTTGGTGATATTTCGGTATACATATGCTTGCGGTGGAGTAGTAGTCGGTCTGTGTAGGTTTCTTGGCTGTTAGATTGGGACCATGCGTCACGACATTCATATTCACTCATGCTTAGCTTAGCGGTTGTGGTGTAGAGGGGAAGAGGTTGATCTATCATTGAACGGGGAGCTTTGCGGACGCCACACAGAGGTGGTTATGTCTAAGGTCTTTTGAGTGTCTCGCAGTCCAATCCTCACTGTGGAACTAGCAGACGTAATATAATTTTTTTGTGCTTTGCCGGTGTTAGCTATACAGCCCGAAATGCCGCCTTGGCGACACGTGAGGGTGTCGAGGTCGACATGATAGCCGATGCCGTCTGCGTCGAGGCCACAAGATATTCTCGCGTGATCAAGGCGACTGCTGCGTTAGTGTCTGGGTCACAGAGATGGTGGTCGCTTTCACGTCCGAGCATGACAACGCGAGAGAACGGGTCATGTTCACGGAAGGCGCATACACCCCACTAGTAATCACGTGATCGCCGTTTTTGTGTAATTGGAGCATGCGCGTATTCTACTCTGGGGTCAGCCAACCTCCAACTCTCACTCATCTAGGAATCATCCAGTCATCTCATCAGACTGATTCTGATTGGCTCTTGCGCCTGCAACACCCTCGCCAAGAGACACGCCCTTGGGAGGACTGAGATACAATAGATGGAAAAAAGAGGCTTTGCCTGACATTTCGGATTATCATTCGAACCCGAAACAGTCGCAGATAATGCTGATGTGCGCACCAGCACCCGTATTCGTTGCCGGCGCTCCTAATTGGGGCGAGGAGTCGTTAATTGCTTCCATTTCCACACCAGTGATAATTGCTCGGTACGACCTGTGACTTATATCAATCATGTGTCCGCATATTCACAGCCTCCGATAAATACTTCACCATTTGCTCGTCCATCACCCTTATTTTCGACTGCCTCTGATGCTTGTTTCGAATGAGAAACCGAAATTTCGGGCAAATAAACTTAGTTCAATATCCAGGTCAAATATTTTTATTACTGTAAGGCAGCTACTTGTTTGCTCTATGGAGGCAAACTTTGCTTCTGTTTGCATTTGTTTAATCGGTGAATTTTGTCTTGGGGTTTACGGCTAGGATTGGGTATTTTGAGTAATGTAACAGTTAAGCAGCCAGTTAACGATCAGAGCTAGGATATGGGGAATGTTGTTAGGATGAAGGTTCAGAGTAAAGACTTCGGTTTATGGAATAAAGTCTTATTTTTAGGAGCACGGCTTGCAGTCGGGAGCTAGGACTCAGCGTTTACGGTCTACTTGCAATCGCACTTATGTGCGCGCTCATTTCATTATACCTTTTGGAACATTTAAACAACGCTGTGGGTTTCTTTGCTATGTTAAATTTGCTATTCCCGAGCCCTTGGTCTGCCGTCACCTTTTCCCCGTAAAGCCCTTTCTTATCACTAGTTCCGTATTACAGGGTACCTTGAATTACCTTTGCTTATTGGATAAATATATTACATTCTCGCCTAAACTTATTATTCTAGTGATCGCATCTTCGTTTCCTAAACGGTTCTCTGGGGCTGCCTTTACGCTCATATGCAGCGCACAATGGAAACTATCCAAAAGAATAAAATGCTCAGTAAGTAACTCTAAATGTGGGCATGAGAAATAGGTTCGGCGAATTATGCCACAAAAGAAATCGCCTGCCTCAAGTCTGCAATTTGCAGTGGCCACCGGACCAATCAGACGCTCCCTTTAACAATCTGTTCGGGGATTGGCAAGAAAATAGCCAATGGAACCGGAGAAATCAACGCGGCGAACCGACTACGGTCCGTCTCTTTTGACCGGATAACCAAATGGAGGTTACACACGCGCTTTTCTATTGTTACGTCACAATCTTTTGTCGACGAGCACGTCACGGTGGCCACAAAAACATGATAAAAAATCAGTCCACCAGTCGGCCACCCACGGAAACACGCTTTGGACTGACGGCGAGGTCTGAGTGTAATTTTCAGTTAGAAACCATTCAAGCCATGGTGCTTTGCTAAACAGGATATTCTTGGTCCCAGATCACATATGCAGCATAGGAGCCGCATGAAAAAGGAGCCGAGGATCATACTTCCCTGCAGTGGCCCGACTCCGTGCACATGTTGCAAAGCTGAACCTCTTGCGACTACATGCCCATGCGCACCAGGGGCTATCTGGTCCTCACCAATCGCTGCCGTCTAAGCCAGCCAATCGAACTCAAGGCTGACACATGCATGACCTCGCCACTGTCTCACACTTGGGACGTCGCACCTGCAGTTGCCGGACGTCCGGCAGCCAAATTTTTCCAACCCCTTCTCCTTCTCTCTCTTGTAGCGGCTAGGGTCTTCCCTAATCACATAAACTGCCACGATACACCCATCACGCATCACCTGGTCACATCATACACTTGGCAAGGATTTGCGTATATCGTTGTAAGTGCGGCACAGAACTCGCATGTAGTTAAGAAGCCACATAGAGAATTGCCAGAGAACACACTATTTATTTGCTTGAGAGGTGCTGATGTTGGACGATGTTGGATGATGATGATGATGATAATGATGATGATGATGAGGATGATGATGGTGATTATGATGATGATGACGACGATGAGGATGATGATGATGATTATGATGATGAGGATGATGATGATGATGATGATGATGATGATGATGATGATGATGATGATGATGATGATGATGATGATGATGATGATGATGATGATGATGATGATGATGATGATGATGATGATGATGATGATGATGATGATGATGATGATGATGATGATGATGATGATGATGATGATGATGATGGAGTGCAAGTTAGCTGAATAAGTTCATGGAGATACATTGTGATTGTGGGGGGTGGGTCTGCGATGATTCACCACAGATTTTCATAAATGCACATGTGGCCAAGAAGGCCCATGCGGTGAACGAAAGTGCGTGGACAGTGTGAACATTGGAGGCGGGTGAAGTGACTGTATGTTGGAACCCCAGGCACTGGTTCACCAGTCTTCGTTGGAAGGATTCGCAATTGACTGACCAGGCCGATGCGTGACGTGAAGGCGTGATGGCAGTGAAGACAGGATGGATCGGGAAACGCTAAGTCAGCGGCGGCGGTGGTGCCAATGGTGGGAGGGCTGGGGATGGTAGTGTTGATATATGAGCAAGATTTGCTAGGTGTTCCCGTATCGCGGGGAATTCTGCGTTGATGGATGCTAATGTGACCAAATAGGCCCATGCGGCGAGGTAAGCCCGAGAGGGTAGTGGAGGAGGCGGTCTCTGCTGTGGGTTGCACTGCAGAAACTAGGTCCGTAGACTATGTGATGGATTCGCACACCACCAAAACCACCACCGTAGTGTATAGGTGAGTTCGCATTTCCTGGTACTTCTCTTGTAGATGGCGGGCGGCAAAGATCATATCGGTTATTCCGCGGTGTCGGCAGAATCCACATTGTCTTTCCGGGAGCAGGCGCTCCTCTAGGTGACCGTTCAGACGATTGAGAAGGATACGGGCGAAGATCTTCCCGGCGATGTTGAGCACCGAGATGCCACTGTGATTATCACAGAGTTGCCGGTTCCTCTTCCGTTTATAGAGATGGCCGATGGTCACATCTTTGAAATCCTGAGAAACTTGTCCTTGGCGCCACATCTCCTGGAAGACTGTTGTGAGTTCTGCCATCCGCCGGGGCCCACCGTGCTTGTATACTTCCGGTGGGATTGCGTCGGATCCCGGTGCTTTACCGCTGGAAATCTGCTGTACGGCCCGATCGGTTTCTGATAGGGAAGGCGGCAGATCCAGGTCATTTTTCGTGTCCCCTTGAAGGAGCTGGTCAATGGCAGCATCGGAGATGGCTGATGAGCAATTATGGACACTTCTGAAGTGCTCGGCCCAGCGCTTCAGAATTTGCGATTTCTCTGTCAGCAGTGCTGTGGCGTGAGAGCTGAGCAGCAGTGCGGTCCTCTTGATATACTGGCCATAGATGACCTTGATGGATTTGAAAAAGTTTTTCATTTCATTGCGGTCCGAATACCCTTGGATTTTCTCAGCCTTACGGATCATCCAGGCGTCCTGCATCTTCCGCAGCCGTTACCGTACAAGGCGGCGGCATCTCAAGAAGGCTGCTTTGGTGGCATCAGGCCGAAGGTTGGTGTAGGCTTTGTGTAGTCCATTCTTCTCCGCGAGTAAGTTGCTGATGTCGACGTCATTGTCGTCAAACCAGTCCTGGTTTTGACGGCGTGCGCGTCAGAGGACTTTGAGGGCGCTGGACTGGATGCCATTTCACAGTTGGCACCATCGTGTTTCCGGAGTGCCGTTATTATCTGCAGCACGCTGGTTCACTAGTTTCTCACGGAGTGGGAGTGCCATAAAGGCCGCATAAAAAGGGGCCATTGCAGCCTGACTCTCAGTCCGCACGTCAGCCACTCCACACAAAACACACATTGGGCTGACCACGCGGTCCGAGTGTTCCCATCAGTTGGCAACCTTCCAAGCCACGGCTTTTAGCGCGTTAGATTGTTTATAGTAAGGAAAATGCGCTAAGCTGTTGACCGCACTCTCTCCCCCACCACCCACCATCCGAGCCAATCAGTTGTCTGATATGGGAGTGGCCCATTGTTAGACGGGTCGGCGTACCCGTCTTCGCGCGCCACAGCACGACCTGGCCCCCATAACGCACACACTAGGATTAACTTACTTCCCCTTCCCCCTCTCCCGTTCTTCCTGTACCCCCAAGTCATCGTCCCTGCACCACTTGGTGTGGAGCATACGGTGGACCGCGTTGAAATCGACGGTCGAAATGTCACGTCTTTTTTAATTTACATGCTCACTGTTTTGATTTCAGCAACCAAATAACCGAGAACCTGGAGAACCGGCATGCTCCAGATAATAACGGCACCCCGGAAATACGATGGTGCCAACTGCGAAAATGGCATCCAGTCCACCGCCCTCAAAGTCCTCGGACGCGCACGCCGTCAAAACCAGGACTGGTTTGATGACAATGACGCTGACATCAGCAACTTACTCGCGGAGAAGAATGGACTACACAAAGCCTACATGGACCTGCGGACTGACGCCACCAAAGCAGCCTTTTTCAGATGCCGGCGCCTTGTACAACAACGGCTGCAGGAGATGCAGGATGCCTGGATGACACGAAAGGCTGAGAAAATCCAGTGGTATGCGGACCGCAATGAAATGAGAAACCCTTTTTCAAAGCCATCAAGGCCATCTATGGTCCGTGTATCAAGGAGACCGCACCACTGCTCAGCTCTGACGGCACAGCACTGCTGACAGAGAAATCGCAAATTCTGAAGCGCTGGGCCGAGCACTTCAGAAGTGTCCTTAATTGCTCATCAGCCATCTCCGATGCTGCCATTGACCAGCTCCTTCAAGGGGACACGAAAAATGACCTGGATCTGCCGCCTTCCCTATCAGAAACCGATCGGGCCGTACAGCAGATTTCCAGCGGTTAAGCACCGGGATCCGACGCAATCCCACCGGAAGTATACAAGCACGGTGGGCCCCGGCGGATGGCAGAACTCACAACAGTCTTTCAGGAGATGTGGCGCCAAGGACAAGTTTCTCAGGATTTCAAAGATGTGACCATCGGCCATCTCTATAAACGGAAGAGGAACCGGCAACTCTGTGATAATCACAGTGGCATCTCGGTGCTCAACATCGCCGGGAAGATCTTCGCCCATATCCTTCTCAATCGTCTGAACGGTCCCCTAGAGCAGCGCCTGCCCTCGAAAAGACAATGTGGATTCCGCCGACACCGCGGAATAACCGATATGATCTTTGCCGCCCGCCATCTACAAGAGAAGTACCAGGAGATGTGAACTCACCTATACACTACCTTCGTGGATCTGAAGAAAGCCTTTGACACGGTTAATCGCGACGGACTGTGGAAAGTCATGCAGAAATTCGGTTGTCCTGAGTGGTTCACGCCCATGGTGCGTCAGCTTCATGACGGGATGACGGCGCGCATCAATGAAAACGGGACGGTATCCGAAGCATTCCCAGTGACCTACGGAGTGAAGCAAGGCTGCGTATTGGCTCCACCCTGTTCAGTCTCATATTCGCTGCTATGCTGATGGACGCCTACCGCGATGAGCAGCCTGGGATCCGCATCGCCTACAGAACTGACGGGCACCTTATCAACAGTCGGCGTATGCAGGCAAAAACAGGCGTGTCTACGGCTACAGTCCAGGACTTGGTCTTTGCGGACGACTGCGCCCTTAAAACCGTGACGGAGGAGGACATGCAAAGTAGTAT
The DNA here is from genome assembly GCA_017591395.1 of Schistocephalus solidus. Taxonomy (NCBI): domain Eukaryota; kingdom Metazoa; phylum Platyhelminthes; class Cestoda; order Diphyllobothriidea; family Diphyllobothriidae; genus Schistocephalus; species Schistocephalus solidus. The sequence continues at coordinate 60,434 of WEDG01005859.1, read as the reverse complement.
GGACCTCTTCGCCGCAGGCTGTGCCGATTTTGGGTTAACAAACAGTACAGCCAAAACGGTTGTCATGCCCCACCCGGCACGCAGAGCGGCATACAATGCTCCCCGAATCAATGTAAACGGTGCTCAACTCAAAAACGTGAAAACCTTCGCTTATCTAGGAAACACGCTGTCACGCAACACGAGAATCGATGACGAGTTTGCCCAACGGATCTCAAAATCTAGTCAGGCCTTCGGCCGGCTGCAGTCATCCGTGTGGAATTGCCACGGTATTCACCTGAACACCAAACTGAAGATGTACAAGGCCGTCGTCTTGACGACACTCCGTTACGGAGCGGAGACCTGGGTCGTCTACTCGAACCAAGCCAGGAAGCTGAATCACTTCCATCTCAGCTGCCTCCGCAGAATACTGAAGCTGAGATGGCAAGACAGGATCCCGGACACGGAAGTCCTGGAACGGACCGGAATCCTCAGCATCCATGCCATGCTGAGGCAAGTGCAACTGCGATGGAGCGGCCACCTGGTGATGATGGATGACGAGCACATACCCAAATGACCTTTCTACGGAGATGGCGCTACGGGTGCTCGCCGACAGGGAGGTCAAAAACGACGCTATAAGGACACTTTGAAGAAATTGCTGAAGCAACTGCAAATCAACCCGGCGACCTGGGAGGACTTTGCCCAGGATAGACCGGCCTGGAGATGATCCATGAAGACCAGTTCAGCAATCTATGAGGCCAACCGGATCGCTGCCGCCAAGGCCAAAATAGTGGCACGACAGTCACCAGTGCCCCGGACGAACATCGTCGATGCCCAGGCCCCGCCAACATGCCAGCGCTGTCAACGCATCTTCCGCGCGCGAATCGGCCTGGTTGGACATCTTCGGACGCAATGCACCAACAATCCGACAATTCCAACTTCTACGTCAAATTCTGCCAACTCTCTTTCGGGCTCCCCCACCCTCACTCCTGGCATCAATTCCAGAACACTTATCGTCATAGAGACCACATCCCAATACTCATCACCTGTTACCCCCACCATCGCAAACACCACCACCACCACCACCAGCGATGGGGACTGTCTCCTAAACTGTCCTCAATGCGACCGCACATTCACCTCACGCATCAGCCTGGTTGGTCACATGCGAATCCATCGTACAGAGACTGGTGAACCAGTGCTTCGAGCACCAACACACAGCAGAGATCGCCGCCTCCACTGCCCTCACTGTCCTCGCGCATTCACTCATCGCATTGGCCTATTCGGTCCCATGCGCATCCATGACAACAGAATTCACCGCAATGTCGACAACACCGAAACACCATGCACACCCTCCGCTCCTGCCATTCTTACCGCCACCCCCATTACCATGAACCAGTGCATGGGGCTCCGACATACAGTCGACGCACCCGCCTCCACTGCCCATCACGTCTCCCGCACATTTATACACCGCATGAGCCTATTAGGACACTTGCGCCTCCAGGCAACCTGAGCAAACCACCGGAGGCTAAGCCACATCAGCGCACACCATCTACACTAATACATAGACAACGGTGTCCTATAAACCGTGGCTGGGAAGGCTGCCAATCTAACGCTTATACCACACCACGCCGTCAGTTTAGTGTATGGGCTGTGTGTGTCGAGTGGCTGACCAGCTGACTGGGAGTCAGACGGCAATGGCTCCTCCATATCCCCTGAATATGTAAATCCTGGTGTGTGCGTTGTGGGGGCCAGGTCATGCTGTGGCGCGCAAAGACGGGTCCGCCGACGCGTCAGCCAACGCGCCCACTCCCACATTAGACAACTGACTGGCTCGGACTGTGGGCTGATTGTGGGGGTGAGGGAGGAAGTGAGGTCGATGGCTCAGCTTATTTATTCCTAACTATAAACAATATGACGCACTTGAAACTATCCCGGTGCGCTAAAAGCCGTGGCTTGGAAGGTTGCCAACGGACGGGATAACTCGGACCACGTTGTTAGCCCAATGTGTGTTTTGTGTGTAGTGGCTGACTGGCGGACTGAGTGTTAGGCTGCAATGGCTCCTTCTTAATGTGGCCTTTATGACATTCCCACTCCATGGGATCCGAGCCAGGTGTAGTGGTACGCCTAGGGGCGACTCTGGCCGCGCCAGCCACCTGCCTCTTCTTCCGCCTCCGGTCTTTTTGAGTCTGTCATGACACCGGGCTCAGATGGGGAGGAGGAGAGAGTGCGGTGGCTGCAGCGCAAGGCTACTATCACTTAAAACTAATTCACGCGCAAGTCACCGTCCCTGCACCACCTCGTGGAGCATACGGTGAACCTCGTTGAAATCGACAGTCGAACTGTCGTCGTCGGGTCGTGTGACACCGGGCTAAGAAGGGATGACGGAGGGCACTGAGGTAGATGCAGCGCAAGTATGCTGTCATTAGAAACTAAATCACGCGCAGGTCACCATCCCGGCGGCCTCCACGCTACGAGCACAACGTGGACATAATCGTTCGTGACGGTTTTACCACCATAACATACCTCCCCTTACCCTAGTCCGCCTGGGACCCCTGTGGATGGCCCCCGACGAGGAATCAGTATTAAAGGGGAGCAGGAATGACCGGTGTGGAGTTGTTTTCTAGCCTCAACCGGTCGTCACGGTAACTTCTGACCGGGGTATCAATCAAAAAATCACTTACACACCTTTTTGCTGTAGTGAACATAAGCACCCCATGCTCTGATGTCAGTTTAAACATTTTCGTCGCAAGCTCTTGCCATTCGAGATCCCCTGTCTTCTGCACTACGGCCTATTCCATAAGGGACTTCTAAATGACTGGTCCTGACAACGGGTTGTTCCACGGACCTACCGTATAATTTCCCTCAGTCCCTTCTCATCCAAACCATTGGTCACTCACATACCTTGTTGATAAACCATTGCACTTTTACAGCGTGCAGTGCTCTTTTCCCTATAGCAGGGCCTCCCTCGACTCGTAAGCCCCTCAAGTTAGTGACCTTAGTCAGCAGCCGTATTAAGTGCGAACCCACAAACCTAGATTATGGTACATCAGAGGAAATCTGGCATGTCCTATTGCATGATGGGTTTGTTTACCAGGCATATACAGGCAGACGGACTGCGTCAGGATACGGGCATCGATGGGGCTCTTCATCATCACGTGAATCTTCGTTCAGTTGCGCGCATAAACTGCGTAGGAACAAACAAAGCAAGATAGCCGAGCAAATTGGCTGCCAGTAACAGAGGCTCAAGAAATGTTATTTTACCTTCTTTACCTCAAACCACCATCCATCGTGACATCCTGCGGTTTAAAAACGGCTCCGGCACTTCATCAGGTGCATAGCTTAGAAGTAAGGCAACCTTCCATGTTTTTGTTGACGCCACATACCTTATTAGTCGCCCTCGCCAAATGCATGCATACGAAGCACGTGACAGGGCAACTGCACGTTCACATATTCGCCTTATAACCGTAACGAATCTACGAGCTCCCTGAAACTGAGATGCGTCTGTTAGACAGGGCGGTCTGGCACCGGAGAAAAATGGGCAGAAAACACATCTCGGTGAACTACAGGAAACCAAGTAATTGTGTACTAGATGCAGTTCGCTGGCCTTCCTATCAGCCTAACGCCCCCTGTCAATTCGCTTTTGGGACCATACAAAACTTGGCAAGTCTCGCGAGAGCTCGAAGCCTATCCATGTTACCTCGTTTACCTATTGGCTGCAGGCCATAAGATTACATATACCCGTTGAGGGCTAAGAATCTCAACTACGAACAAGAATTAGCAAATGCCTGAGGAGACAATTTGTGGCAACTGCCTGCAGAACCTCCTGTACACTACTTATCTCAGTAAAAGCTGGCCCGGCCCAATCCGCCTTCCCTGACTTCTGATGTTTGCGTTCGTGTTGTCAACCAGAGGGAACATGCGCCAGCATTCCATCCCACTCCAGCATATGTACAGAGCCACGCCATCATAACCTTTACCAACCGCCGCTTTGGCTCAAGCCGGCAGCGTATCCATCGTGAAACTGATAAAATGGGCAAAGACAGAGGATGAGGTGGACGCCAACAGTGGGTTTAACACTGATTGGGAAGGATTCCGTTCATGAACTCGCGGGCGAAGTACCGAAGCGCACGATTTGACAATCAAATTACTATCTCACACTCGAAGATCAGGAAGGATCGCCGAAATTTCCCAGAGTTGTGATTGCTTAAAGGAACATTTGTCCTGTACACGTATGTGGAACGTCCAAGGCAGTAGAACGCTCCGCCACTGATGGATGTCATTGGCGACTCGATGACCAAAGTAATCTATTTTATCGAACTACATGCGGTAATAGGACAGTACAGGAACGCGGAGAGGCGGCTCGTCACCATTAACCGAGACCAACGTTTCGGACGGCCGAGTGGAGTAACTGACAGCCACCTTAGACGAATCTCGATCAGCGAGATGTTACTCAACTATCTGCCTAGGGGCCACGCACGGTCCCTTCGACGGGCCACGCGATAGATGTGCTTGACCAGGGGCACGACAGGCGCTATTTGGCATGCGCGGCCAGGTGCGTGTCACCCCACACCAACTACCCGCGCTCTCTCCCACCTCTGGTTTTCAAGACTTGGTCAGGACACTGCGCCCAGGTGGGGAGTTTGGTAGCTGCATCCGAGCCTACTATCTCTACAAAGTAAATCACGCACAAGACCCCACGGCGCCATCCCGCGGGGCACACGCCGGACCTCGTCGACACCGGTCAAACTTTCATGACGCGAAGGGCGAAGGATTACGAGAACCACCCTTTGTTGTCGAACCGTAAACGTAACTGTTCACGTATTGGTGCACGGTCCCGATAAACAGCTGGGGCATTCAAACCCCTCCTATTTTTCATTTGTATTTGTGATGTTATTTTAAAGCGATTCCACCAGATATTTCCCCATCTAGATTACGAAAAGATCGTCTGCTGCGGCATATTCGATTCGAGCAACAAGACGGTTCGCCACCCTGTCCTGGATAATGCCAGCAACATTACATAATGCCGCTGTGGGAGGGGGAAGGGTGAACAAATCAAAAACAGGCAGACCATGAATCATTTTGCCTATAAATAATGATGGTAGCAACCGGGAAGAACACTGCATGGTTGTTGAGTTTAGGTTCAAAGTCGAATGCTGGATTCCGCACTCAGAGCTTGTTAAAGGAGGCAATGTCGACGGACTGGACGTGATCGGTAAAACCGGTTATGGTCTCTTCCAGGAAGTCCAGACTCACCTTGAGGGAAAGAGAACAAGCAAGTTATGAGAAAATGACAATTGCAAACAATCACAGTAGATGATGCTAAAGACTGATACATCAACTTGCAGGCACTACGTTAAAAATTCAAAGAGCACAGGTCACACAGATTGCAACGTAGCAGCAAAAAGACGTGTGAACCACAGATAATTTTCAACGATTAGTGACTTGATGAAATTATGAACGCCTTGGGATGCTCTCCATCAAAGAGAAAAAAGAACCACTAAGAGAATACGTAAACAAGATGTATTAAGCTCCATCACAAGGGCTAATAGAACACAGTAGGCGCGGGCAAGGACAAGGATACATTGTTCAGAGAACAACACACCATTCTGAGACACAAACTTGTGTGACCAGAGTGATAAACAACAAAAATAAATACCAAAGAATATTACTTGCAAAGACAATGCAGACTAGAATGGCCATTTTAGAGGGGGTAAATGTTATCGATCAGAGGTACACCCTCTAACGCTCAGCACTCAGGAAGTGCTGATGCACCCAAGGTTCGAATCCCGGGTCCGGTGAGTCATAACGAGCAAACATGTCTATTCGAGCCAGCGCGATCGCAGCGCAAACAGAAGGCATCAAAGCACGTAACTCACGCGGCAACAATAAATATCGCTGGCAAGGATTGTGTTGTACAATAGGCAGGACGAGAAATAACAGAGGGATAAAACAGCTTAATCAGCGTTTAAAAATATAATAGACGCCCCTGTGGGCGGGGTGGGGGAGCAGGCTTCGACTCACCTTGTCATCCTCGACTACGCAGGCGATCTGGAGCTTTTTGATGGAGGCGACCACGGGCACGAGCTTGGAAGCGCCCCATAGTAAACCATCGCATTTAACTCCACGCACAAGAGCTTCAAGTTCCTGCATGTTGGTCGTGTCGTCCCAAGGCTTTATGTCAAGGACAATGGAAGACTTGGCGACCTCCTTCACTTTGTTGGCCTTCCTGGCATTGTAAGCTGCCACACGCTCCTGTTTCAATCGCTCGTGTTCCTCATCCTGAGCCAAACAAAGGAGAAAGTATAAAAGTTTATACAGGTCATTCAAAGCCCAAAGGTAGTTTGAGGGCGGGATTATCCGCCAGAAGACATCAACGACTCCTCGGGCTTATCTGGCCGTGGGGGCACATTCTCGATTAACTCTGCTACTCACGGTATGATTACCCACAGTAAACGAAAGCGCTGGAGTTCATATATACCTGTCTCACGCAAAAATTAAAGTCCTTATTTAAGGGTAATTTTGTTATACAAAATCCATCATCACACCGTCGACTTTTGTTTCAGGGCTTTAGCGGCCCAAAGTCCCGTCAACTTATCCTTGACGCGCTGACCAAAAACTGCATGTCTGACTTCAGTGCGGACACCTGCGTCTAGTCACAGCCGTCTGTGCTCCACTTGAACATATGAAACCACGGGCAATGCAAAGCTAACCACTTCACCACAAGCAATCTTGACCCAGTCTTGGTGCACTTATGGAAGCAGCCCAAACCACAAGCACGCTCAGTCACAACTTAACTCCAGTAACACACGCCCTAGTCTTAACAGTGATCACTGGATGAGGGAGGAGTGGAAGGTTGAGGCGACAACTCGCGGTTTTATACGGAATAAATCCTTTATTTCGGTGTCCCCCATTAGCCATCTACAAGGGCTTTGTGTCCTGATTGCAACGCACAAGCTATGTACGGCACCCTAGCGCTAGAGTATAGCATTCTCCACTGAAGTCAGTCGACCCACTAAAATCTGAATCGATAATTGATAAGGGCGGCAATCGTTACTTGCCACCGTGCGTATCAGCTGCCAATCCAGTGTCAACTCGAGGCAACTTAAACGCTTGGTTAAACAAAAATATCGATTGGGCCTAGGGCATGTAGAGGCCATCAAAGAAGATCAAGAGGGTTCGAAAGTTGTTGTTATAAAAAGACATCCTACGGCGGCCGAGCAGGACATTAGTACTAAATTAGTTAATTTAAGCAAAGCCTAAAACACGATTGAAAAGCATAGAGATCAGGGTTATCTTCGTTGTTGGTTAACTTTCACAAGGACTAAAACTAGCAGATTGGAGATACGAATAGGCAGAACATGCAAAAGGCCTAAACTGGGGGTGGGTCGGTGAAGCAGGTAGTGTTGGTTGGAGAAAAGCAACAAAACCTACGTCTTCATCAGAAGCAAAGAAGTCCACATCATCGTCATTATCAACAGCCTCCTTGGCTGGTGCAGCGGGTTTTGTGGCTTCCACATGCGTCGAGGCGGAGCAGGGGAGGTGCAGTGACTTTAGGCGTTCAATCGTTGCCTCAAGTTCCTGAACACGAGTCACTAGACTGTTCACCACTGAAGGATAAGTAAATAAACTCAGACGAAAACAAGCTTATGCAAACAATGACAAGCAGCAATACCTTAGTTGGAGCAGAATTCATAATTTACATAGAGCCCAAATAGGCTAAAAGTAGAGGAATTTTACTGAGAAAATTGTGGATCAGGAAATAAGTGTCTATAGCCAGGGCTCAAAAGTAGAATTTCAGACATTTGCGGTAAATTTAAACGAAATTAGCAGATTTTGTAGCAGAGGTCGTGTACGAGGTGCTAAACGAGGCTGTGGGGGTTCGTAGGAGGGTTGACGGTGATCACACACCACCACCCTAAAATAAACCCACGTAATTTTTGTTGATTTTCATTGCCGTTTTTAATGGAGATTGTCAAACTAAGTTCTTTCACTAACGCAATTATACCTTGCTGACTACTGCTCCGTTTCTTGTTTTGCTTCCGGTACCTCAACTGTAAGGTAAATAAAGTACTTATTCATTCCGTTTTTCCACCCTATTTTATTCGTGCTATCTCACTAGCATCCTTGTAGCTATTTTGATTTCAACAATTTATTTATCTTGCAACTCAAGAATGGATAAATTTCCCAGGCTATGAACGATTCAATGCCGAAAGTCTGCAACCGAACAAACCGAGAGTCCAGACTAATATGGTTTCTCTGACAGGCTGGACATGCAATAGTGAACGCTTCGGTGACGTAGCTGCTAAACTGCTGCGAGATCTTCACTCAGCCTACAAGTGAAATTATTGATTCCTATCTTCTAGTGCCCTGAAGACTTGTAGGCGGATCAACCCTCAACCAGTTCACTCAAAAGATACAGTCTTCAGCTAAAGACTGATTTCACAGCTCTTACGGCATAATCAAATCGTGCCGATGTCATCAGAGGTACGTTCATCTATGACCATTCATAAAACCAAACTGTATAGATTGTTGGAGCAGAAACTACTCTTGATCCGGCTATAATACTGGAATTTGCATCTGACAAGAACTCTCCGACGGCCTCCTTCTCTATGTGCGAAATTCTAACTAATCCTGCTAAACCATCTGCCAGTAGCTTCCAGTTCATTCTATAACAGGTGATTTTTGTGGGTACGATAAGCACTCTAGTGCGAAGTCTCCCGCACACGTGTTATGCAAAAGATAAGTAAAAACACTTCAACAATTTTGCATTGAATTACGAAACCGAAAGGTTTTTTTCCTCTCCATACATCCGACCATTACCGTCGAAGCACCGGCTACTGCTCCTGAGTGCTTTTCAAACACAGTGGTTGAACTACAGATAAACGGGACTAATTTTCAGACATGAATAGGAACATCTCGTCTTCAGTATTACACAAAAATAACTGAAAGTTAATTACTCTCGTACTAAGATATCCATGGCCAACGCTTTCCTAACCAGTGCCATGCAATGACATGTCTTCATCCCGATTAAATACCAAGGTTCCGTTCGTAAGATCAAACTGGCGGTCTTGCCGGAATTGCGCACCAACGTTCTACTCGGTCATAACCTCGTTTGTCTCCACAAGTGTTAAACTTCCTTTTGGTGGACCTATGCCTACGTTCGCACCGTGTTCTGTCAATTTTACTTGCGTCAAGTCTCCTCGCTTATTTTCAAATAAACACAGGACTGTAAGCCTATTGCGATAAAATCTCGTAGGCACACTAACGTTGGTATGAGATTTATACGAGAAGATAGCCGTCTTCGGCCTGAAGGAGGAATTGCACTCTCCTCATCCCCTCGGTGAGCCCAAGTTCTCAGGTACTATAAAAAGCAGCGGGTAGTGAACTGTACTACTACATGTATACACAGGAAAGGAGACAGAGTCAGCAGCGTTGTTCTGTGAAGATGATGTGCTCGAACAAGCAAAAGGAGAAAAAGCGAGTAGATTAGAGGAGAGTCAACGAATTCATTAGACACATTCTTATGGGCAATTTAGGGTAATATTTGGACGGAGCGGTTGTTGTTTGTATCCATACAAATGTTTTATAGGTAGAATAAAGTTACGGACAAAAAAGGGTGGCTGTAATAGCCATTTCTGGCTTATTCGCCGGCATCAACCAGACATATCCAACCCCAGATTTGTGACACCTGGGATTTGAACCCGAACACTACCAATTCAGCCATGGAGTCGTGCCCTGTAGGCTGAGATCAGGGATATGAACAATCGGAAGTGCATTCACCGATCGGGTAACGGGACATGCTCATTTCGCTATGCTTTAAGACTCGATTGTAATTCCCGCATAAGTAATTTATAGACAGAGTTTATATACTAACCTTTCTCCAAGCGATCCAGCTGCCGGTTGTTAGGAGGAGCAGATCCCGGAGGAGCAGCCTGGTGAATGCGAAAATGTTAAAACATTAGGCAGGATTCGGACATATTGGACATTACTGTTTGAAATAATTTCGAGCAAAGCCAAGACTTTCTACTCTACGATTGAAAGACGGAAATCGCGAATCCTGGACAGGCCCAAACTTGTTTTCGGCAGAGGTTTCTGAAACCGAGCGGTATTACCGACATGGACAAAGACTGGTAATTCGTTTTCTAATTTTTCTGCCGTCGTGAGCAACCTACACCCAGATTCCAGGCTGACAAAAACTGATATCTGAACCCAAGTTTAACTGACAACCGAGCAAAAACCAAAATTCGGTCACAGGCTCATATAACAAAGGAGCCTATCGTACAATTTACTTCTTAGAGCAGCGGATATTCAATACGCGACCTTGCGCGATACTATTATAGTAGCCTAATCAAGCGGATGAATTTCGCTGGTGAAAAATTGATGACGCGCAAAGGGGATATCATAGGGTCAGTTGATAATCATTAGAAAAACAGATGAATTGGACAAGGGACCCAGGTACGACAATTACCCCATGGCCAAACAATAACACATTTGTTTGTACAAAAAGCGACCCTGTTGAGAAACAGTAAACCAAAAAGCGCAGTGGCATCGCGATTCATGCTGATATCAGAGGACAAAGACAAAATCGACTGCATGATGCTGGCGAAGAGCGAGTGAGTCCACCTGCGCAATCGAGAGCAGATCCAGCGTGTTTGATTACGGAATGATAGCCCTATTACCCGGTCTGACTACATAGAAGTTGCGAACACCGCGGAGCCTTGTAATCTAGAACGCAGATCCCCGACTCACTGGATGAAAGCCAAAACTGTTTAAGTTGACAATCCCCCGTTCACAATAGCCGTTCGAAGAAATCTTCAAATAAACTGACACAAAAACAAAAACCATCTGCCAAACACATGTTTTCGGCAGCTTTGGAAGCATTCACTGACATTGCCTACTGACAGGGTATCGGCAACAAGCCAGGTGGACGTTTTAATAGGGTTTATGCGCTACAATGCAGGCTTTTATGTGATGTAAGTGAGTAATTCGTGTTTGCAAACCATATCTCAACTAGCAAATATAATTTAAACGTTTAGCTATAGGGGAATGGCCGCATTTTCGAATGGGGAGACATCGAGGGCCAGCCTAAAAATCAAGGCCAAAAGTTCGAAGTCAACATCAAAACACGTGTATCTTCAAATGAGACGAAGGCGAAATTCCCTCTGGTCTTTGGGCTGAAAATTAGACGTTCTGTTTGGCATTAAAAAAATTTACTGCAAAATGGATGTAGAGACCTATTAATTGACCCAACGGACTAGCCCTTAAGTTTTGGTGACATAAGCGGGACAGTCAAAAAATGTGGAATAAGCCTGGACAAAAAAGCTGTTTTCGGACGTCTCTAGACAGAAGGTTCTTCGTTGAAGACCGAGTCTCAGCACACTAGAACAGTCCAAGCATTGATAATACATTCGCGAAATAAACCGACTGCCTTACAGTCAACGCCAAAAACCTTCCAACCGACAGTTTTGCATTGGAGGAAGCAGAAGGCAAGAAAGGCGAGAAGTTGAACAGATCGATTCGAATCATCACGCCAACCCCAGGAGAGGGAAGAGAGTCAAGGTAAGTTAAAACCCAACTTTTTTGCGTCACACGACGAGCTTAATGCATTTTACTATAAACTAGCTATACATATTTTGGGCGAAATCGTTTTAGCCGGAGCAAAGGAGAAACGGACCGACCTACAAGCAAGCCTGATTGCAAACACTGACACATTTTCCTGGCTAAACGATAGAGCACATGCCGAGGAAACACGCTTTGGCCGCGGAGGCCTCATCAAGGGCCTGGTTTTGCACGCACGCACCGACTGCGCGCGCCCATATAATAAGTTGTTTCACAGCAGAGATGCGTTGAGGGAGGACTCAGACTATCTATGGTGAACGTAATTGCAACTTAATTGGCATTCGTGCATGCATAGACACGGCTGACTAACTAGTTCGAGGGCTGCCGGCTCAGCCAATGAGAGTATAGAATACCACGCAATTGTGCATGGCCCCGCCTAAGCGCCAAAAAGTCAGGGAAACATGATATGGTGACAATGTGGTGATCCAGTCATGAGATAAACTTACAGTTTCCAGGGAAGATTTAATAGATTCCCGGACCTTTTGGATTTCATTGGCTAAGGAAGAGCTACCTTCCTGCACCTAAGAGAACGTAAAACCCCAAGATGAAGACTTACTGGAGAATCCTTTTTATCGTGAGTAGAATGCGTTCGCTTGCGATTATATAAAAAGCGCATATAATCTTGTTCCATAGCTGGATAATTTGGAAATTGATGGTATACAGAGGCGTCAAAAATCACCGCTGGCTCCATCGTGACAGTTAGCACCCGATCTGCTCGCGTGGTCTTCTATAAGTAGCACAGACAAACACAACGAGATGACTTTATGAGGACGGTGAAAAGATTATAAACAATTTGATCAATTTTCGATCTTTACCGACTTTTGTTCATAAATTGTTACTTTTAAGAAGTTCCCATCAGGCTCACCGGTTAATATAGCGAGTTCACGTATTCAACTGAGAGAAGTTGACCGATACGAAATCCTATTTCAATTTCCCAATAATTATGTACCATTTTTTCCAATCAGCTAAGTTTATTTGAGTGGAATTTAATTGTGCACCTTTGTAATCATTGAAGGCAATGAAAATATCTCAAAAATTGTGTATATCCTTCAGGCGCCAAACCATGCCCTTTGAATGTCTGCTTCTGTCGACACGCAGGACGTTGCATCCGTTCACGTTAAACGGCAAGCGCAATAGGCAATTGACTAGCTTTTGTCATTTTATGCAAAAATTACAAAGTTCTGCGTATCGGTGGAGCTATGTCTTTATAACCTTATGGTGTACCGCTTGATTGGCCGTGACGTCAGTCCTGTCTCTTGTCAAGCGGGATTTAATCTCGTTTGATGAAAGGTGTTACGATCAAGTCTATCACACAGTTTTGCCAACATAATTGGAGTACAATACTGAAGCCTGGAACTGCTGAGCCACTAAGAACCTCAGAATCCTCGAAATAGTTCCAAGGCCCACAACCAAGCTTCTAACTGGGTAGGGCTCACTATCCTATGAAAGGCGATTACGTAATTTATATCGCTTTCATTCGAGTTTGTAGGTATTTGTACAATTTACATCTTTGTATCTTTCTTGGTCACCTGAATCTTTATGATCGCTTGTTTTAATGTGCTAAATAAAACACAACAGCCAGCTTCAACCGGCATGTTGGACGTCTTCTGTTTTCGCTGCTGCATGTCACCGCTGCAATCTTGATTGTACTGATCTCTCTCAATTACTTGCAGTCAATTGCAATGATTGATCTTCATTTCTCGATTGCATTCTACTGATCGCCGTCTCAATTGAACTCCTGACTCTGCTCTTCATCCTTGATGTATAGCTTTCTGGATCTAGCTCAGAGTTCATTACAATCCTCAACAACACTCGCTATCTAGAAGCTGCGTTTTTCGTGAGTCTGCATTCTAACAATCCTCTGACATTTTTGCCGTCCTTTTGTCGTTTGTAGTTTAGACACAATTCTCCACTTAGCGTTAATTTATTTTGTACACCTCGGTTCTTAGCAGTTTCGACCCTCGTCTACACTACAAAATTGGTGACCCCGCTTTTCTATCATTACGCACCATATCACTTACTATGACGGACAATGAGACTAACGCAGACTCTCTTGACGTCCATAGCCTCTCTTTCAAATTGCCCCCATTTACGCCAAGCAACCCTCGCGTATGGTTTAGGCAGATCGAGGCAGTTTTCTCGACGCGCCGTATCACCAGTGAACGCACGCGTTATTCATACGTAGTGCAATCACTTCCTTTCGATGTTGCCGTTGACGTCGAGGACCTCCTTGATCCTATCCCTGCTGAGGAGCCATACACCCAGTTGAAGGATGCTGTAATTAATCGTGTGGCCAAGTCGGCCAACCGAATGCTGCGTGAGCTTTTCACGCAAGTCGAACTTGGCGATCAAACACCTTCCCAACTTATGCGACACATGCGTTCTTTGCTTGCTGGTCGTCATATGGATGATGCAATTTTCCGACAGATCTGGCTTGATAAGCTTCCCCGCCCATGCAGCAGGTATTGGCTATGCTCGACACGAGCACCTCATTGGATAAACTAGCCACTCATGCAGACAGAATCATGGAATGCTACCCAAGTGGTACCGCATGTTCTAGTCTTCAACAGACATCGGTGTCCACTTCCAGATCTGATAATATTGACACTCCTGCTCATCAAGGCACTCCAAAGTCAGAACGTGACCCTCCCTATGTGACGTTATCATCGTGCTGTAGTGCCTATCGACGGGCCGCACCATCATCTGACCTTTCGCAAGCATCAAATATCGTGCGTAGCAGTGATTATGAAGATTTAAAGGATACCGTACGCCTTTTATGCACGCAAGTCAGCAACATGTGTTCTATCATCAACAATCTCCAGTCAAATAGTCGTCAAACATATCAACGTCGACGGTCCAAATCACGGGAATGGCAGCCACAGACCGTGTGCTGGTACCATCGTACCTATGGCGTGAAAGCACGCAAGTGTATTCCACCGTGCAAATTCCCACAGAAGCCGCAACAGTTAAACGACAACGCCAGCCAGTAATGGCGACGACTGCTGCTGGCCAACCGCGACCCAGTCGCCTCTTCTACATCACCGATAAGTCGAGTGGTCTCCGTTTTCTTGTAGATACCGGTGCTGAGGTTAGTGTTATCCCGCCTCCTAGGCGTCACCACCTCAAGCCTTCGCAGTTCTCATTGCAGGCTGCTAACAACACCGTCATCCACACATTCGGACAACAGTCCCTAACTCTTGACCTTGGTCTAAGGCGATGTTTCCAATGGGTTCTTTATCCTAGCCGACGTCCAGTCACCGATTATTGGAGCCGATTTCCTCTCACATTTCGGCCTTTCAGTTGATTTGAAGCATCGTCGACTCATTGATACTACAACCAGACTTTTCACCGTCGGTACGGTCACCTCTGAACCTTCGGTTGGCATACACTTGACTATTCCAAGTTCGCCATTTGCTGACATTTTGAAGGACTATCCGTCCCTCACTAAACCTTGTCAGTTTACCGAAAAAGTTCAGCACACAGTTAAGCATCACATAGTTACCACAGGACAACCCGTTCATGCCCACCCACGTAGGCTTCATCCAGAAAAGTTGCGGGTGGCTAGAAGTGAGTTCGAACACATGCTAAATTTGGGGATTATTCGCCCTTCTTCCAGCCCATGGGCTCTTCCTCTGCACATGGTCCCCAAGAAATCAGCCGATGATTGGAGGCCATGTGGGGATTATCGTGCTTTGAACAGAGCAACTGTCCCCGATCGGTATCCCATTCCTCATATTCACGATTTTTCTCACATGTTGGCTGGAAAGACTATTTTCTCCAAGATCGACCTTGTGAGAGCATATCATCAAATACCGGTCGCTGAGGAAGACATCCCCAAGACCGCCATCACAACGCCTTTTGGCTTGTTCGAATTTCTCCGCATGCCTTTCGGTTTGCGTAACGCCGCCCAATCCTTCCAGCGGTTTATTGATGAGGTCTTGCGCGGTCTTTCGTTTACCTTTTGTCTATATTGATGACATACTCGTCGCAAGTTCTTCGCCAGCGGAACATGCATCACACTTGCGTCAAGTGTTCGATCGTTTCCAGCAACATGGTTTGCAATTAAACGTCGACAAATGTCTTTTTGGCGTTCCTTCTCTTGATTTCCTTGGTCATCACGTCGATCAGCATGGAATCACACCACTTTCAGAGAAGGTGCAAAGCGTTTTATCTTTTCCGTCTCCGAAGACCCTCACACAACTGCGACGTTTCATTGGACTTGTCAATTATTACCGACGTTTCATTCCCAACTGTGCGGCAATACTGGCTCCATTGACTGATCTTTTGAAGTCGAAAGGCAAGCCGATTGAACTTTCACCGGCAGCTCACTCAGCTTTTGAGGCAGCCAAGAAGGCACTTGCTGATGCGACCATGCTGCACCACCTCAACTCTGACGCTTCTACGCAGTTGATTTTGACCACTGACGCTTCCAACAGTGCTGTCGGCGCAGTCTTACATCAACAGGTGAATAACCAGTTGCAGCCATTGGCTTTCTTTTCACAGAAGCTACAACCGGCGCAGACTCGCTACAGTACTTTCTCTCGCGAGCTCCTGGCTATATACCTGGCTATTCGTCATTTTCGCCACCTATTAGAGGGAAGAGATTTTCGGGTTCATACCGACCACAAACCTCTTACTTATGCCCTCAAGGCCAAACCAGATAGGTACTCGCCCAGAGAAGTGCGTCACCTTGACTATATCTCGCAGTTTACTGCTGATATCCGCTATGTCCGAGGCAGCGACAATGTCGTTGCTGATGCATTATCGAGACCGGACATCAACACCTTGTCATCCAACTTCGACCTGGCGAAGCTTGCAGACCTCCAACTAGAAGACGAGTCCATTGCTGATCTGCGTAAATCTAGTACTCTGCAGCTTCGAGATGCACCACTTCCAGCATCACCAGGTACGGTTTTATGCGACTGGTCCACAGGCACCCCCAGACCTGTTGTTCCACTATCCTACCGTAAGGTAGTGTTTAACCATTTTCACTCTCTGTCGCATCCTGGCATCCGCGCCTGTCGCAAACTTATTGCTGCTCGCTTTGTCTGGCCAAAGATGAACTCCGACATCGCCCTTTGGACTAGGCAATGTTTCGCGTGCCAGAAAAACAAAGTGCATCGCCATACCTTTTCCCCTCCAAGCACATTTGCTGTTCCGGACGTTCGATTCCATCACGTTCACTTAGACTTAGTTGGGCCGTTACCACCTTCACGTGGGTACACACATATTTTCACAGCAGTCGACCGTTTCACACGATGGCCAATTGCAATTCCGATATCGGATACCTCGGCAGAAAATATTGCCATGGTCTTCCTGCATCACTGGATTGCCAATTTTGGTGTGCCAGCCACCATTACCACTGACCGCGGAAGCCAGTTTCAATCTAGTCTCTTCCGTGAGTTCACTAAACTTCTCGGGTGTGCGCACATCACGACAACGGCATATCACCCTGCTTCTAACGGCCTCGTGGAACGACTGCATCGTCAACTTAAGACAGCACTGATGTCTCACTCAGACACAACTGCATGGAGTGACAACTTACCCCTCGTCCTTTTGGGTATTCGATCAGCTGTCAAAGAGGACATTCAGTGTACTACGGCAGAACTTGTATACGGTACACCTCTCCGCCTTCCCGGCGAATTTGTGCAGCCTCTCACCGTAGACACTAGCTTGTCGAATGCTTTCGTTCAACAATTGAAACAGCGCATGGCTCAATTGCGTCCAACTCCCACTCGCCTGACATCCAAACGCGTTTTTGTGCAAGACGACCTTAAATCTGCTCCATTCGTCTTCGTCCGGCACGACGCAGTTCGCAAGCCTCTTTGTTCCCCTTATGATGGCCCATACAAGGTGCTTCAACGGATGGACAAGTATTACGTCATACAGAAGGCTGACAAGACTGACATAGTCTCCATCGACAGACTCAAGCCAGCTTATCTTGAGTGCGTCCCACCGCCCGTTGCTCCATCCAATTACTCCGCACCGTCACCATCCATTCCACCTATGTCAGTCCCTTCCACTCAACCTTCACACTCGACCACCCCACCCACACGTTTTGCTACTTCTTCTTCACCACAACGCATTTCCTCTCGTTCTGGTAGACATATCCATTTTCCTGCCAATCTTAAGGACTTTGTCGTATAATTTTAATCGAGCGTTTTTTTGTACAACAAACGCTCTGGTGGGGGAGTTGTGTAGGTATTTGTACAATTTACATCTTTGTATCTTTCTTGGTCACCTGAATCTTTATGATCGCTTGTTTTAATGTGTTAAATAAAAACACAACAGCCAGCTTCAACCGGCATGTTGGACGTCTTCTGTTTTCGCTGCTGCATGTCACCGTTGCAATCTTGATTGTACTGATCTCTCTCAATTACTTGCAGTCAATTGCAATGATTGATCTTCATTTCTCGATTGCATTCTACTGATCGCCGTCTCAATTGAACTCCTGACTCTGCTCTTCATCCTTGATGTATAGCTTTCTGGATCTAGCTCAGAGTTCATTACCAATCCTCAACAACACTCGCTATCTAGAAGCTGCGTTTTTCGTGAGTCTGCATTCTAACAATCCTCTGACATTTTTGCCGTCCTTTTGTCGTTTGTAGTTTAGACACAATTCTCCACTTAGCGTTAATTTATTTTGTACACCTCGGTTCTTAGCAGTTTCGACCCTCGTCTACAATACAAGTTACAGACAGCAACTATGATCATCTGAATTAGATTTGCTCCAAGCTTATTAATTTGAGATCGTTAAGTATTTAACTGATGGGGAGGGGGCATGAATTCATCTCAGTAGCAAACTCCATTAACCGATTTCAGTTAGGCACTTTTCGGATCTTGCCCAAGACTCCTCCAGGAGTTTTCTAACTGCTAGTTTGAACCCCACTGCATATTTCTCCTGATAATGCCTGTAAACTGGCATTAAATAAAATTATTTATTTACTGTTCACTCTAAAGAACTTGATGATAGATAAGGCTTTATCCTTCGTGAGTCTGTACAAAGATTTTCCTTTGCCACTTTCCCATCCTTTGCCTCTGCCACTTTTTGTAGGTTACACACAACGTCCCTCATTAAGAGTTAAGATTTTCCTGTAAGACCTTTTTCCTTGTAGTTTTAATAATTTTTGAATATTCTTTATTGTTAAGTGTTACCGGCAATGCCCTTGACCCTATCAATGTGAGTACCTTTTACATACCAACACAAATTCCAACAGTATTACTCGAAGTGACCTTGGTTGCAGTAATACGGGTATCAGTTTGTGTACTGGTAGCGTTACTGGGAGATAGGATCCAGCGCACACCACGACAAGGGAGTCCCGTAAACGATCGGTGAGTGTCCATCAAATATTGTTAATATTCTCGATTGAAACCATGGCACCAGCAGATTTTTTAGTATTATAAACAGCAGACAATGTTGGGGTTTGCAGTATCGGTTGCAGTTAGTGCATTAGTGGTCAGAGTACTACCATATAGAGTATAAGTAATGGTAGTAACCATAGCAGTAGCAGTAGAATTTGAGCGGTTGTAGGTGATGTTGCCGTAGGAGTGGCAGCCGTAGTAATCTTCAATTACTGCAGTTCTAGTGGTACAAGTTCCTCTAATAGGAGTCGTATGGGCAGCAGCAGCAGTAGTATTAGTGGTTCTAACTGCCTAAGTAATTAAAGTCGTTTCCGCGGTGGTTGTAGTAACAGCATTACTACCCGCAATAATAATAGCAGTTCCATAGCCACAATAGCAGTTACAGTAGTAATAGCAGTATTCCACCTTGCGGTAGCAGTAGTTGTAGTCGTATTAGCAGTACTAGTAGAAGCATTAGAAGTTGTAGTATTGTTAACCATAATGACAGTTCTAATGGCGTTTGCCGATCCTGTAATGTTAATTGAAGACGCAGTAGTACCAGGAGTCATTTTAGCAATAATTAATATCGCGGTTACAACTACGGTGGCAGTACCCAAAGTAGTGCCTTTAGTTCTTTTATTGAGTATGGTAGCAGAAGTAGCATGCGTACAGTTGTGTTTAGCATAGTAGCCTTCGTCACAGTTCAAAGAGTATTACCTATAGTGATGGTTCCATCAATGATTGGCATAGTAATATTATTAATGTTTGACTGGTTTCCCTAGTATAGATTGTATTTGGTTTTACTGTAGTACACGCAGTATATGTGCCAGTTATAACAGTTTTAGCAGGCTTAGTGGGTTACGCAACCTGATCACCTATAGTAACCGTAAAACGTTTGATAACGGTTGACGCACTTATGGTATTCACCCTATTATTATGCATATTAGTAGCTGCCACAGTCCTCGTAGTTTTCATAGCGATATTAATTAGGATAGTGTTAGTTCTGTTAGCAGGCGTAATTCCCTTGACAGTGGCACCAACCTCAGTAGTAGAAGTAGTAGTAGTAGTAGTAATAGCAGTTGTAGTGGTACAAGTAGCAGTGGCCGGCAACGGCAACCATGACGGCTGCAGTAGTAGTGGTCCTGTTGTCAGTTGCAGTTGACGGAGCATGCGTAGTAGTACATATATGCTTAGTAGTCATAGCAGTAGTAACGGTAATGGTTCGCTTTATTAGTGGTGGCTGTATTGTTAATGGTAGTGATAGTACTACTAACAGTATTAATACCAGTATTACTAACAAAAACCTCTGTAGTACTAGCCGTTTTAGTATTATTATTATTAGTAGTAGTAGTAGTAGCCGTATTAATAGTAGAAATAGTTTTCCCTATGGTAACGGTATTGGTAACCGTTGTTGTCGTAATACTTCTCACCTATACCCATAATGTTTTAGTAATAGTAGCTATACGCGTTTACAATAGCGATTGGATTAGTTGCCGTCTGCAAACGTAGTATTCCTTAAAGTAGTATTAGTGGACGTAGCCATCTTTGTCGTCTCAACAGTAGTTTGTTCGTTCGATCAGGCAAGACTTCAGCCGCGTGCACGTAAATATGCGTATGTAAGACCGTCGCAGTGTCAAGCCGTCGGGCTCATAGGTTTTGCTCCGCATGCGGTGCGTGAAGTTAGTAGCGTCATTACATTTGCCGCATACCGCACCCGTTGTTGCAACCCTTTGCAGAACTACGTCGATAGCTAGAATTATTAACGTTCACTCTACCCCAAGCAGTATACCATATTTACAATTGTCTTGCAGTTCATTCGTTATCTTCCTATATTTGATAATTACAAATAACTCTCACCGCCCGCCAAGTTAGATTTAGTTTTTATCCCTTCTCTAACGACCCTTGACGATGATAGTTGATTGCTATGAAAAATTTCAAGTCAAACTTAATCGCACATAAGAATTCACACCGCTGACGGTCATGGGAATGGTACGTAAACCTGGATCAGACAGGCTCATTATGGGAGAGGGGTCGCGGATTTTCCAAGCTTAAGGAATTCAGCAGATTAGAATGCGAGAATTATAACCAAAAATAATGTTTAACAAAATGACGACATTGGCACTGGTTGATGAAAACATCACCGAACAGATACGGCACTCACTTGTCCCGTTCTGTCTTTGGGGCCATCAACAGTCGCACAACGGCTGATAGAATAGGTAGACGAACATTGTGGCAAAGACAAGGGAGATTGGAGTGTCCATTTCTGGATTCTTGGCCCTCATCAACCAACCATTTCCCAATCCCAGGTGATGCACCAACGAAGTCTGGAATCCGCGACCTGCTGATTGGGATATAAACAGTCTACTCATTGAGCCACGGGCTCGTAGTCTTGACGGTTTAGGTTGGGACGGGTCAATCGAGCCCCGTACGCGATCGGTCAGCCTTCTATCCGCCAATGTCCATAATACCAATATAGACAGGTAAGAAAACTAGCCCTGGCTCAATGGTTAGGGCGCTGAACATCTGATATAGAGGTCGTGCGTTCTAGTCTCGGATGTTGCACCAGCTAGGGTTGGATATAAATGTATGCATATTTTATTTGAGTACCTGGGAGGGCACTGTCCCTAGCAAATAATAAAATACTTATAGGATTGCTAAACGTATAGAGTTCTTAACTTATTAATAGAAGGTCAGCTTCTTGACGATTTCAAATGACACGAATCAGTGAGGTGAAAAAAATGTAGGTAGTGAAAATAATCCTTAGAAATTGTCATGGAAAGGGTATACGTTGAATAGGTTTTGTGGGTTTTTTAAGGAGAAAAAAACTGCCGCTCGTGGGATAAAACGATACACGTGAGGTACGGCTGATATGCTGATAAGAGAGTATGAGGATTCTAAACGCTCCTCTTCATGGGAGAAATCATATAACATCAGGCGCTTCTTTTCACCACTGGAACACTGCAGGTGTGATAAGACTACGTATCAACTAGCTATAAGGGTAACCGTCAGGGATGCAAGAAGAGGAAGACCATCTCTGGCCTCGTCAGTACGCTATGATTTGAACGAAAAAAGTACCGCAGAGGCACCGAAACCCATCTTTGAAGTGCCAGAGGGGCGACCATGATACTCTCATTGCTAATTCCACAATTTGCGGAACAAATGCGGCACAGCGAAAATTCCGCACAACCAGAAAAACCAATAAAATTTACGATATACAAATTTCCTGCGAACAAAGGAAGTGCACTAAAACAAAGAAATATAAAGAAAATTAAAAAGACTAATAAAGGGCATAAGGCAAAAAAATCAATCAAAACATTGATATCTAATTTAATAAGGCTGTCATTAATGCCATATCTAACTTACTACCGTCAATACCTACCGTTAGCAGTCCCTTCCTCAGTTCACCATGTCTATTCACTGACATATGTCATTACTGCCATATCTAACTTTCTACCGTCAATACCTACCGTAAGCAGTCCCTTCCTCAGTTCACCATGTCTACTCACCGACACATGTCATTACTGCCTTATCTAACTTACTTCCGTCAATACTTACCGTTAGCAAACCCTTCCTCAGTTCATCATGTCTACTCACCGACACATGTCATTACTGCCATATCTAACTTACTAACGTCAATACATACCGTTAGCAGTCCCTTCCTCATTTCACCATGTCTACTAACCGACACATGTCATTACTGCCATATCTAACTTACTACCGTCAATACCTACCGTTAGCAGTCCCTTCCTAGTTCACCATGTCTACTCACCGACACATGTCATTACTGCCATATCTAACTTTCTACCGTCAATACCTACCGTTAGCAGTCCTTTCCTCAGTTCACCATGTCTACTCACCGACACATGTCATTACTGCCATATCTAACTTTCTACCGTCAATACCTACCGTAAGCAGTCCCTTCCTCAGTTCACCATGTCTACTCACCGACACATGTCATTACTGCCTTATCTAACTTACTTCCGTCAATACCTACCGTTAGCAAACAATGTTCAAGGTCATGTGCAAATAACCACCATTTTTTGTTCTCCAACTTGGACAATTTGAACTCCGTTAGCACTTCACTAGGACTGTTCCGGACAATACTGTTTCAACTGCACGTACGTACTTGCTTCCTGCTCATCTGGAATTTTCCTCGTGCCCAAATTCCTCATAAAACGGCATCAAATCAGAATTTGTTTATTATCATATTCAAGTTGACTACGCAGCCTCTGCACTAATACAAACTGACAAAAACTTAGGAAACCAAACGGTACAGCCTCGAGAAGATCTGAAGTTATCCAGGACCTTCGACATCTCTAAACGGCTGAGTCGTTCCTGCATATTTTTTATACAATTTACAGTTATTTTTGAAAGCGTTTTTGAACGACAAGGCGCTTTTTTTGCTCATATTGCTGCAAATACTTGCCATATTCTAAACCCAGTTGGAATATTTCGTTATACGCCCAAAAGAGAACATACGCATACACAGTGTTTTTATACTCATGGACTCAAAGAAATTGTTTGCTTGCAGCAAAACCAGTAATAACACTTTCTTTAAAGGAAAGCCTGTTGAGCTGGCTTTGGCATCCATGACTGGCCCTCGATCAGTTTACACTTAGAACCAAGGACCAGCAAAGCGCGCAAAAAGCGTAATGGCATCCAAATCCGTCGGCTACGAGGACGAATCTTGTGTGGGATGTTCTTATACTCTACTAAGAGTTCAAAAACTGGAAGACGAGCTTGCAGACTTAAGGAAGCTTTTGCAAGATAACAATACTCGACGAAATACGGTAAAAAATATTACAGTTAAAAAGTCAGTGACCAAAGCACCTACAGTACCAAAAACAACAACTTGTAACAACTCACAAAGTTCGGACGTGAATACCAATGACAACAAGATAACAGGAACCCAATCCCTGAATCCTAAGGACGACGACCAAAACGAATCACAAATCACATCCTCCCATCTTTGGTGCTCTAACAAGCCCGTAGTGGCATCCCAAGGAACAAACCCGCGGCAATCTGCAATGGGGAAACACCAAAACACCACCAAATTGGATAACGTTCCGACTTCAGTCTCGACTTCTGCCGGCTATCCCAGCAGTTCTAAAGAATCCTTAGCTGAGAGCGAAAAAACCAATGAGTGGCAAGATAAAATTGGGAAAAAACATAACACGGCTATAAAATTTAAACAGATAACAATAAATCCATCTGGTCTCTCAGAGGAAAATATGGTCAGCAGTGTCTTGCAAGACACCCTGGACCGAGAGAACTGCGTTGTTATCCAGGGCCTACCTGAATCAAATGCTAACACCTCAAAGGAAAGGATATCCGCTGATCTTGCTTTGTTTCAGCAGCTGCTGAATGATATACTTCATTCAGGAGAGACGATAACCGTTCGCGCTGCCTTCAGGCTCGGAAAAAAAGATATTGAACAGTCAGAAACTGTGAGACAACGGCCTATCAAAATCGTCTCGGAAAACCAGGAAGAGGCTAAGCTTCTTCTCTCGAGAAAAACCAAACTTAGAAACTCTCATAAGCAGGTTTTTTTCAGCCAGACTACTCTCCTGCAGAACGTCTGAAACGCCGCGAATTAGTGATAGAAATGAGGAGGAGACTTGCAGCTGGAGAGAACAGTTTAATTATTTACAAGGGACGTGTGATACAGAGAAACACAGCATTACTCTGGAACCAGCCAAAGCTAATGATGGCAGTGACACAGTAGTATTGGCACACTCAAGACAAACGGAATTCGGCTCTGCTGACTGCTGCACACTGAAATGTCTGTATACCAACGCCCAAAGTCTGCTTTCGAAGCTCGACGAACTGAGAATTCAGGTAGCCATTCTGTCTCCCGATATTATAGCAATCACAGAAACATGGCTGTCACAGAACATCAGCGATTGCGAAGTAGCCTTATCCGGGTACCAGTTTTTCAGGAGAGACCGCACTCACCGCCAGGGTGGAGGAGTTGCGATGTATGTTAAAAAGCAATTTCACAGTGTGTGAAATGACAGAGAAAGACTAACAATGGTATTGAGGGCTATTTGGCTGAAAAATAAAGACGCGGGGATCGCAGTCCCTTGAAGTCATGACTCTCTACAGACCACCGGGGACAGACACTGACGCTGATACTTGTTTGTTGGAGAACATAAAGGAGATTGGTAATCGACCTGATGTTGTTCTAATGGGGGACTTTAATGCACCCAGCATTCGATGGAACGATCTGCTGGCGCAGTGCTCAAGGTTGTCCTTCGATCACCGTCTGCTTAAGTCAACACTTGAAGCTCTTCTCACACAACATGTATTTTTTCCAACAAGAGCGCGTGGAGGACAACAGGCTAGTTGTTTAGATCTCGTCTTCACTAAAGATCCTGACAGTATAAACGAGGTTCACTACCTACCTCCGCTTGGTCGAAGTGATCATGCAGTACTTTCATGGGAGTATGGTTTATATTCGGTGCCACCTGCAATGAATGAAACCAGGCCCAATCTATGGCGGGAGACTTTTGCAAGATGAGAGCTGAGGCATCACGAATGGACTGGGATCTTTTTCTTCTCCGGGAATGTCTCTGAGGACTGGAATTTATTTAAGGAGTGGTTGTCGAACCTAATAAAAATGCCACTGTCCGCCATCAAAACTTAGGATATCTAACAGACCACAGTGGCTAACAAGGGAACTGGAAACGAGAGATTAACAGGAAAGGAAGGCTTTGGAAGAAAGTTTGCCGATCCAATGAAAAATTTAGCCTTGCAAACATACAAAACGCAAAGGAACAAGGTTAAAAGCTTAATCTTCAACAGCCGACGGGATTACGAGAGGGATTTTGCTCCAGCGAGCAGTTCACAATCCCAAATTGCTCTACAGCTATGTAAGAAAAAGCACACGAAACAGGAACCCAATTCCTGTAATAAGAAACGATGATGGTTTCGAGATTACAGAAATTCAAAAACAAAGCTGAACACTTTTTCACAGTTCTTTCAGTCAGTTTTCACCCGAGAAGCAGTTTTTATTCCATCTAGTTGCGAGACTATGGGAGCACCAATTATTCATGATATGCTCTTTCGAGAAGTGGCGGTCTTTGAAGAATTAAAAAGTCTGAACGCATGCAAATCCCCTGGCCCCGACGAGATTCCAGCAAAGTTACGCCTCGAACTTGCTCGAGAGCTGGCCAAAACGCTATCCTTTCTGTGCCAAAAATCGTTTGACACGGGAATGCTTCCTACCGACTGGAAAACAGCCCACATTACACCGCTTCACAAAAGCGGTAGTCGTGCATTTGCTACAAACTGCAGGTCTGTCAGCCTGACCTCAATCTGCTGCAAGGTTATGGAGAAGCTTGTCAAAAAGGAATTGATGATTTATTTAGAAACCCATAACCTCTTATCAACTGCACAAAACGGCTTTCGTAGGGGAAGATCGTGTGTTACGAACTTACTTTATACTATGCACAGCTGGACAAAAGCACTCGATGCAAAATACACTGTGCATGTGGCCTACATTGATTTCCAGAAGGCATTCGATAGTGTTCCGCACCAGTGTCTCGTTTATAAGTTAAGAATGTTTGGTATTGGAGGCAAACTTTCTTACGTGGATCAAGAATTTTCTCGTCGGTCGTTCCCAAGTGGTCTGCGAAGGCGGATCGCGATCAAAGCGCACAGTCATCGAGAGTGGAGTTTCGCAAGGTTAAGTTCTCGGACCAATCCTATTTCTCTTGTTTATTAATGATTGTGTACAGGAATTGGACTGTGACTTTGCTATGTTTGCGGACGATATAAACATTTGGAAAGTTATCAACAATGCTGCCGATGGAGACGATTTCCAAAGAAAATCTCCATCGATTGGACGAGTGGTCCCGCAAATTGCTCTTGTCCTTCAACTCAAACAAATGCGCCCTGCTACGTCTGGAAAGTCGGAATCAGGTCACTGATATTCGACCCTACTTTTTGAACGGTATGCCACTCCGAGAAACACACACACAGAAGGATCTCGGCGTTTGGATGACAGACAACATGAAGCCTTCTACACAACGCTGCAAGGCGGCTAAATCCGCCAATTCAATGCTGTACTCTATCAAGCGGGCATTTAATGTTTTCGATGAAGACTGCTTTTCTAAAGTCTTTGGTACGTTTGTTAGGCCCCATCTTGAATATGCGATCTAAGCCTGGCGACCGTGGACACAACAGGACTACAAAATGCTCGAAAGGGTACAGCGACGAGCCATAAAATTAGTAAGAGGTCAAGGTGAACTGCCATATGAGATTCGCCTAAATAACCTACAGCTCTATCCTCTGAGCTATAGGCAGTTGCGCGGAGACTTGATACAAACCTTCCGTATTGTGCGTGGCATGGATTGCGCCCTCCTATGTGATGACTTTTTCCAACTTGCTACTACGAATAATCTCCGAGGTCATCCATTCAAACTAAGTGTGCCCCAAGTAAGATTGGATGTGAGGAAGTATTTTTTCACCAACCGTGTCTTGAAACCGTGGAATAACCTACCTGAGGCGATTGTAATGTCCCAGTCTGTGGATATATTTAAACATCGGCTTGACATACATATGTTGCTGCACCAGGAAGATTATGTGACTACTTTACCTTAACAATATCCGTGTACCACGTAAATCTGCCTGCATTCACTTGACTGTAACTTTTTTACATTGCTTATTATTCTTCCGACTTTCTGTATCAAATAGGGATTTCAAAGGCGTAAGCCTATTTTTCTCAAATCCACTGAACTGAACTTCTCACTTCATATTTCATCTGATAATGCCTGTAAACTGGCATCAAATAAATATGTTATTCACTATTATCATTTATATGTAGTAGTTATTTATTTTTATCTTAGTAAGGCATTCGATAAAGTGACTCATATACGACTTATAGCTAAACTAGAGGATAAAGGATTTCTTAGTCCCCTTACTGACTTTATTAGATCATACCTATCTGATCGAAAACAAAAAGTTTTAGCGGTGTCCTCATACTTAAGTGCTACCACGATTGTGAGTGGTGTCCTTCAAGGTACCGTATTAGGTCCTTTGTTGTTCTTACTTTACATAAATTATATTTCATCGGTAGTTAAACATTTGCAATTTTATATTTATGCTGATGACCTCAAATGCGTGCATTCTTTCTCTAACTCTACGGCCGAACGATGCTTCGAACAAATTCCTTCGGACTTAGACGCTCTCTCGGCATGGAGCTCCACAAAGCTACTGGAGGTTTCACTTTCTAAGTGTTGCTACATGTGTTTTGGGACTGTAAGACTGCCGCAACCTGTTATGTTTAAAGGTTGCCCTATGACTGAATGTTCCTTCATCAAATAATTGGGGCTTAATCTACAGCAATAAATTAGATCTTTCGCCTCACACCAATAGAGTTACGACCAAAGCTGCTCAGATTTGTGGCCTTATCTCTTATCATTTCTACCTTCCTGAAATTAAATTAGGGCTTTATAGTATGTTTATGCTTCCCATTCTTGAAATTTTCGGCCCTGTCTTCGGTTTAAATGAACGAATCTAGCCGTTCAAAAATTGAAAATTTCCAAAGACATTCCACAAAAACTCCTGTATCCAACTCTTTCAAATACTTTCTAATCACCTAGATTCTAGTTGATGAAGCTAAAATTTATAAGCTCAGGAGACTGGAAGCAGGCGTTTGTCTCATTTTCTGAATTAATAAAAGCTCAAATCTCCCCAAGCTTTCTGTCATCAACCCCGTTAGTCTTCCTTATGACCTAAAAAAATCAGCACTTATCATACCCCTCTGCATCCTCCTGCATCCTCCACATCTAAATGCTCTCTATTCTTTACTTCTACGTGTAGCTTTCTTTTAAATAACTTGCTTCGTGAAATTAGGTCGTTAACTAGTCTATTTGCATTCAAGCGCAGACTGCACATTTATCTTAACACAGATGCTAGTAACCTTTTATTTTCCTTATCTTTTCCGAGCAGCTTTCTCCATGACTCGGAGAAATGACCGTAAGGAAGTTAAGAGACCTTCTTGAAACTATTCTTCGCTACCTCGATTCCCTAGGACGAACATAATCAATAATGCTCCCGTTTTGCTGGATACTCACCGTCATCAGAATTTAATTCTGGATCCTGGGATGCCGAGGCCCTAAGTTTACTGACACCTTTTCGCAAGATTTTGTTTCATGCGCCCAAGTGATCAAGAACGAAACATATCGACGTTTCTTTATTTCATTCTTAACTGCAACTGCAGTAGTAGCCTACTCTACCCTTTATCTTATTTTCCTAAGCAGTTTTTCTCCTACCCTCTTTTCGAAAATGGAGGCCAATTGAAGCCTCCCCCATTTTCAAGGTAGGAGTTTTTTCCCTGGCTTTTTTCTAGTTCACAATTAATTTCAAAATCATCACCAACTATTGGTCTCACAGGACAAGTTTTATTTGTACATTTTATCTGCACACGGACATTATTTTATTTCATTACTAAGTTTATTTTGACAGTGCCTTCCCAGCGCTAATGAAATATCAATTATTATTCCAACTGACCACTGGCGAAATGACATGCCCGAAATTGATTTCTGATCTTGGTTTTCTTCACTCCTCATGCACCATGTCCTGTTTCTAATCAGAAGACGTGAAGGACAAAGGACAAATTATCTCGACCTGGTTTTTACTAAGACATCAGGCAGCATCTACTTAGTTTTCACCGCGCTCCTGGTCAGCCAATGTGACCACGTAGTGGTTATGTGGGAGTGCTCTTTATTCCCAGTTTTGCCTACCATAGATGAAAAAAGATGTGTTATTTTCTCCAGATATGAGCAAATTTAACTAACCTCGACAGGCTTGTGATGTTTTCGGGTGATGTGAACGAATATTGGGATTGTCCCGGAACGTTCTTCTGCAACTAATCGAAAAACACTGCCCACCGACTATTTTTCACCAAAAAACGACCTGTTTGGCTATATAGGAACATAAAAATGAGAGTAACAGAAGGCACAAATTATGTCTAAAATCCTGCAAGACAACGCAAGGCCAAAATTTCATCGATAATAAAACGCAGAGGAACAAACAGAGAACCGTGCTCCATAAAACCCGCAGAGAATTCGAGACGAATTTGCTTCAAAATCGTACACAAAATCCCAGATTACTCTACGGTACCGTCCGCAGAAGTGCAAGGAAAAAGATAACGAATTCGATTATTAAGACTATCACATGCGTCGAGCTAGCTACAAATAAGAAGAAAATTGAGTACTTTTCCTAGTTTTTCCTATCATTCTTCTCAAACGACCTAAGGTTCCTTCGTCATGCCGATTCCAAGCCTAAGCCATATCCTTTTTTCAGAAATATGCAGCTGAAAGGAATAAGAGGAACTAAAAGACTTGAAATCCCTATGACCATAAGATATCCCACCTAAGCTTCAAAAATAACTCGTCAGTGAGCTTTCTATGCATCTATCAATGCTTTTTCAAACTTAATTTGACTCTGGAACACTCCCTATCAATTGGAAGCTGGCGCATATAACTTTTACACAATAGAGAGGTAGCGGAGCTGTTAGCTTTCTAGAGATGAACTCGAGCTCTCGAGGAGAGGCAAGAGATTCACGTCCCCTTTATTAACTTGAAAAGGGCTTTCGACACTGTGCCACCTCAAAAGTTGCTGCAAAAGCTAGAAAGAATAAGAATCAGGGGTAAATTCCTCAGATTGATCGAAAACATTCTTGTGGGTCGGAGTCAGATTGTGTGCATGGACCAAGAGAAATGAAATTCTGTTGCGGTCGAGAATGAGGTCCCACAGGGTTGAGCACCGGGACTCATTCTGTTTCTAACCTTCATGGACGATTGTTTCAGAGATCTGGACTATGAACTATGAATTTTTGGTGTCCATATGAAACTCTGGAGGGTAATCAGGTGTCCTGCCAACAAATATAGACTGCAAAAGAACCAAAATCAGTTGGCGGAGTGTTACAATCGTTGGATTATGCAGGTAAACGTCAAAAACTGTACAGTACTTTGCGTAGAAAACCCAGCCAAATCCACCAACAGTTGGTGCAATTTTCTCAGCGGATTAGTCCAGCAAGACGTAGGAACTCAAAAGGATCTCGGCGAATTGACAATTAACTCCTCAAAATCATCCTCTAATTTCCCTACAGTGGTGAATCGGACAATGTTTTCAGTCCAGTCCAATGTATTTGAGGAAAATAGGCTCACGCCTTTGAACTCCCTATTCCTCAAATAAAATTGCAAGAATACTAAGCAATGTAAAGAATGTACAATCACGTAAATGGAGGCAGATTTAAGTAGTACACGGATAATTTTAAGGTGAATTAGTCACGTAGTTCTCGGGGTCCTGTAACATATGTATGTCAAGCTGATTTTTGAATGCCTCCACAGACTGGGACATTACAATAATCTCAGATATATTATTCAGAATTTAGAATTATATATTTGGTTAGCACCGGCAAGGCACTGTCTAAGCAACAGTTCCACGACATGGTTGGTAAAAAAATACCTCTTCACATTCAATCTTCATTGTGGCACACGTAGTTTGAATTGATGCCCTCGGAGATAAGTCGTAGTGGCAAGTTGGAAAACTTAATCACACAGGAGGGCGCAATCCAAGCCACGCACGATACGGAAGGATTTTTTCAAGTCTCAGTGCAACTGCCTATAACTCAGAGGATAGAGCTTTAGGTTATTTAGGCGGATCTCACATGGCAGTTCACCTTGACCTCTTACAAAGTTTTGGCTGGCCGCTGCACCCTTTCGGGCAGGTTTGAATTCTGCTGGGTCCATGGTCGCCAGGCCTGGATCGCATTTTCAAGATAATAATAATAAATTGTATATTTAAGGCCCAGAGGGCCTCATAATTACAAACCTAGTATCGTGGTATAAATACAAAGTGGATAATTGCTGCTGTGTGTGAACAGCCATATGAACAGCAGAAATGAGTAGTATGGTAGGCCCACCTGATTCAAAATGATTCGTCATTTTTAAAAAAATGGTCAACCAATCTTTGGAATATACGGTGATTTAGGAAAGAAGCAGTGGAAAACTCATACGTTTAAATTGAGGGCGGATTTCGGCGAGCCGCCAAGTTAAAAAGAAAAACTAGGAGAAAAACTGCTCCTCTAAATAATTAATAGCTAGAGTTGATGGGATTGGTACGATGCAGTGGGATAGTAATGTGATGCTGGTGCCACCGTATGAGGGTTCGGAACGCTCCTTGTCGTGGCAGAGAGCATGTACCAGTCAGAGCTACTGTTGTCAGCTCATCATAGACAACAGGAGCGAAACGAAGAGGGACATTAGAGGTCACGAGATCATCACCGTGATGTGACCTAGCTGAATGCATTGTCCACTGACAAGGTGGCGAAAACATTTGAACCGACCACGCTCGTTAACAGATCCAAGAGACCATCGTCAGGTTGGCAAAAACAGAGGAACGTAAGTTGGTTTTGAAAACCGCTAATGTAGACGAAAACTGATTTAGATTGGAAGAGTATTCCAGTTGAAAGCATATTTGGAGGCAAAAACGAGAATGGTAAGCTGTGGAGCTAAGGCGTGGTGAAATTATCATGGAGGAATTACGAGTGGCGTAAGTTTGATCTATCGGAGTGAGAGCGTTTATTCGTGGGAGATTTGGGCTAGAGTTAATGCAAAACATGAAGCAGAGACCGGCTTCAAGTCTTCTAAGCCATATAAATTTAATGTTTTCTAACTTAAATATATCCGTATAAGTGATACTGGATCCATGAAGAGAAAATAGTCTTCGAGTAAAAACTCTCGAACATTTTCGATCTTATAGTGGTCAGAGGTGATCATCAGACCAAAGAGGGGACAGCAGTATTGTAGAAGAGATAGATAGAAGTTTTATTTGAGTACCCGGAAGGTAACTGTCATTGGATGGGAAGAACGAAAATGCGGTACAATCATTTTTTTTATTTCCGGAAGGAACAAATTATGCAATGTAAAACCACATATCTGTGCAGCCTTTGTAGAAGTTCAATCTGCATGAGGCGATAATTTTAGCTTATTCGTGTAACTGCGGCCTAAGCCTCTTATGGTCGATCGTTCGAAAAGTGGCCTATTTGGAAACACTATGTGTCAAGGAAGCTTGGTAGGGCTAACACAAATGAATGTACTATTGAATGGAGAAAATTCCCTCTGCCAAATAGAGCTCCAACGTGAGAGAATACGTAGATCAGTGTTTATTTTATCAACACAACTATTGGTGGTGTCTTTAGAAAATGAGAAAATGCACTTGAGATCATCAGCGTTAATGAACTTTTGGGAATTTTGAGGACAGTTGAAATTTCATTAATGTAAAAAATGAATAGAAGGGGACCGAGAACCGTGCCTGGAAAAAAACCACTCATGATCGGCTGAGGCGTCGAGTAGCAATTACCTACTTAGACCTTCTGGCTGCGGTTAGGCAAATAGGAACCAATTAAGACAAGGAGAGGAGGCCGGATGCCGAGGGCTTCCAGTTTCACTAGAAGACGTCTGTGTTGTACCTTGTCAAAGACTTTCCTCAGGTCAAAGAAGATCATATTCACTGCCTGCTGCTCATTACGAAGGGAAGTGACGAGGTCAAGAAAAGCTAAGTCACACACTTCGAATGATCTTCCAGGTAGAAAATTATATGCAGAGTCGTTTGAAAGCTTATTTACTAGGTTAAAGTGGAGAATTTGATTAAAAATATTTTTGTCAATAAGTTTGGCTAGAACCGGGGTTTTGTGAACGCCTCGATGATTATTTACGTCCGAACGAGATCCCGGCTTGAGGACAAGAAGAATGATAGATGTCTTCTTAGAGTCCGGAAAGAATCAATTTAAAAGATAAACTGAGAATAAATGGCTAAGCTATCGGGGGAAGCTCGGTACTCTCTTGATAACTAAGTTGAGAATACATTCAGTCCCCGAAGAGTGCGATATTTAGACTTATTATTTGCTTACGAATTAATTCTAAGGAGAAATCAATGGTGCTGATAACATTGAATGAGAATGGCTGAAACGTCGGAACCGGTTCAGATTCCCTCGTAAGATGATTTGCAAAGAAATTACTAAACAATTCTGTCTTGTCAGAGTCTTCGAGAATGAAGTTCTTATTCTCATTTAGTAATGGAGAAATTTCATAACGACGGAACAGTTGAGCAACAGATTTTGCAGAGTTTAACTCGCTAAATTGGCGAGATTCCCTCGCTCTGACGCGTGCAAGACGAATCTTAAATAACTAATTAAATAAATTGTCTATGTAAGGCCCAGAGGGCCCCATTATTAAAAATTTAGTACCATGGTATAAATATATTCAAAGTGGATAATTGCTCCTCTGTGTGAGCAACCATATGAACAACAGAATTGATTAGTATTGTAGGCACGTCTGATTCCCAAATATTCATGACTTTTAAAACAATAGTTAACAATCTTTGGAGTATAGGGTGAAACATGAAAAAAACCGTGAAAATAACTTTTACGGCTTAATCGAGGGCAGAGTCGGCGAGCCCCAATTTAAAAATAGGAGAAAATAACTGCTTCCCTAAAGAACTAATAGATAGAATTGATAGGATTGGTACGATGCAGTGACATAGGACCGTGATGTTAATGACAACGTATGCGGGTTCAGAACGCTCCTTGTCGTGGGAGAGATCATATAACAGTCAGATTTACTGTAAACAACCACGAGGGAGGTGAGACAGGAGGAGCTAAACGTAGACAACCGCGTCGAAACGAAGAGGGTACAGTAGAGGTCACTAGACTCTAACCGAGATGCGACCTTGCTAAGTGTATAGTCCACCGACAAGGTGGCGAAAACATCATAACCCACTACTATCAACGACAGAAAATGGAAACCATCATCCGGGTTGCAAAAACGGAAGAACGCATTAAGGTTGTCAACAATCGGCAATAGTCGTTGAAAAGAGGATGGGATGAATGAGCGGCTGCGAAGATTGACCGAAAGATTGATAATAACTCTCAAACGGAAGATCCGGCAATTAAGTACGATTAAATCAATACCGTGTGCCCAGGGCAGGTATTTCCCATGATAGTCAAAGATGAAAGTGAGGCCTATGCATTTCAATAGTCAGATTGGACTGATGATGATGGTTAACGGTCAACGAAACAAAGAATGGGCAGCAATATTCAAGAATGGGAAGGACGAACATTCCATAGTGTCTTAATTTAATTTCAGGAAGGTAAACATTATCAGAAACAAAGCAACGAATCTGAGCAGCGTTGGTTGTTATTCTAGCAGCATGAGGTTAGAGATCTAAATAATTTGTGTAGCTTAAACCTAAGTCCTTGATGGTAGAATATTCAGCCAAAGGGATGCCTTGAAAAATAACTGGTCGTAGTACCCTTTCAAGCCCAAAACTCATGTAACTACAATTAAAAGGTGAGAATTTCATTTGTTACTTTGAATTCCATGCGGAAAGTGCCTGCAAGCCTGCATGCATTTTTTCTAAGCACCGTTGGGCTGTAGATTTAGATAAAGAATATACGCATTTAAGATCGTCAGCTTGTGAGAGTTTAGCTGATGAAGAAATATCATGAATGTAAAGAAAAAACAACAGAGGACCTAGCATGGTGTTTTGAAGGACACCGCTTACAATAGTGGTCTTAGCTGAAAATGAGGAACCCAATACACCCTTTGTTTCCGATTACGTATATATGACGTAATGAAATCAATAAGGGGACAACGAAGCCCTAAAGCTTCTGGTTTAACTATGAGCTACTGTGAAGCATTTTATCAAAAGCCTTACTAAGATCAAAATAAGTAGCGATCATCGATAGATGATCATTGTGGAGATAATTTAGTACATTTAGAAAAGACACGTGATATGTTTCGCAAGAGCGATAGGGTAAGAAGCCATATTGGGAAGAGCTAAGAGATAAGTGGTTATGCAAAAATCTGTAATTTGTATAATAATTAATTTTTAAAACAGTTTAGCAAGAGAAAGTGTTTGTATGAACACCGCGATAATTTTGAACATCAGATCGTTAGCCAGATTTAAAGGCTGGAATACTAATAGAGGTTTTCCAATAATCCGGAAAAAACCATTCTCGAGAAAGACTGAGACTACTTTGCTCAGTAAAGGAGGACAATCTCATAGCTGTTTAATAAAGGAATTTGGAATGTTGCCGGTTCCAGCTTAGTGTGATTGACTAAGTTGGCTCATCTGTTTCTGAATATTTGCAGGAACAAAATTAATGGTAGTGAGTAGCTCATGAGATGTCAGAGGTATTGAAGGAATGAGATTGTTTTCAAGAATAAAATGTTTGGCAACGAAGGAATTTAACAATTCCACTTTTCCCATATCCTCTGTAACGAACATATCATGGCAATCGGGTAAAGGCGGAATAACTCTGTTAGACGTAGCGGAAGAACAGAGATGGAAAACTTGAGCCACAAATTTGGAAGGATTTGCATCGCTTATTGCTAGAGACTCCCTACGCCTATCTCGTGTGAGTCTCTTTTCTGAAGCTAATTCGAATATTTCTGCAATCCTTGAGTGAACCGATAATGGACTAGTGGATGAATCTGTGGTAGCCCTTTGCCATATTTTATTTTGTACACAACTTTCTACAGTTATTCCACTTGTTGCGCATTTACTTAACTCGCATTTACCCATAGTTTTTTGAGTTGGCATTTATTAACTGTAACGTGCCACATTCCAACTGGTTTGTGGTTCAGTGACATTAACTGATTTTTCACCTACTGCTTTTGTTCTTCATTGGGTGGGGTTGTCAGATGATTCCGTTGTGTCGTAACCTTTGGCATGGCTTGTATCTTATTTCTTCGCGTGGGATCGTATTATCAATCGTAGTTGCCCACTTAAGTGGTCACCCAGAACGAGAACTTGCGCTGCCCTTTTCACGTTCTTTCACTCGACGACAAGAACCATCCAATCATTGCACAGTGCCTATTTGGTCCTTTCTCCACGTGCACTTTCACTCGGTTCCTCTCACTGCCGCAGTTATCACGGACGACGCTATTAGTGCGGCGTCTCTCTTCTTACTCGATTTTTGGACCAATGCACCTGAAATTTAATTCGTTCGCATCGAGTTTAGTTTTCACTCTGTGAATATTACCAAGGAAGTAACCAAATTTCACAGGCTTGTTCAGGCTTTGAAATTGCAAGTTCGGTCTCAGGTTATGGCAATCCTACAGAGTCTACTGGCCGACCAACCGTACACCCAGCTTAAAGCCACTCTCTTTCGCCTGCATACTGTGTCTGACCGTCAACGGTACCACCAGCTAATTAGCGAGGAATGTTTAGGTGAGTGGAAACCCACTGAGCTCCTCAGAAGGATGCAAACACTTCGTGGTGAGCTGCATATTGCCGACAAACTTTTTAAGGAGATGTTCCTAGAGCATCTGCCCATAGATTTTCAAACCATTCTGGCATCGGTCTCAGAGGACCTATCGGTCTCACGGCTAGCCGAGATTGCGGATAGGATATTGGAGGTTCAGCAGTTCCAGCCGCCCTCTATTGCCCAGCTCTCCACTTCACACTTACTGACGCCTAATGAGCCCCTTGTGACGCAGATGGTAGCCATGACGGCCGAGATGGCTTCGCTTAAACCCCAGCTTGCGCGCCTCACCTCCTGCCGGTCATCCAGTCACCCACTTAGCCATCCTTAATCTCACTTGTGACCTTGAATTGCTGATTTCTGTTGATATCATACCAATTTTGGCGCAAAGGCTCATCGGTGCTCTTAAAATTCCCACAGGGAAACCAGTCTGTCAGAGAATAGAGGCAACCGCCTTCTCTGGCTCATCTGGCTCTGGTTGCACTCTCCCTGTCTATGAAACCTTGACTCGCTGATGGTTCCAATTGGACACTGGAGCTCAAATCAGTGTAGTTCCTCCGACTCCAGCTGACCGTCGCTGTTCGAACGATGGTCTCCATTTCCAAGCTGTTAACTCTTCCCCCATTCCCACGTGCGGCAGTTTGTCCTTCACCTTGATAATTGGCCTTCACCGGTCTTTCTCTTTGATTTTGTGATTGCCGATGTCCCTCATGCAATCCTTGGCACCGACTTTCTAGCCGAGTTTGACCTGCTAGTGGACTACCGGCATTCCCACTTAATTGATCACACTACAGGTATATCTGTTCGATAATTGACTCCCTTTACAAACCCTTGCAATTTATCTGTCCTAAATACAGATATTGCCTGCCCTAATCGGGAGCTTCTACTTCAACATTCGAACATCCCCAACTACCAGTTTCGCATTTCTGACATTTCCTTGAAGGTCAGGACTCAACCATTTTCACGAACCACAAGCCACTGACCTTTGCTCTTCTGTACCACTCCGACAAGAACAACCCGAGAGAGATTGCCCACATGGACTACATCCCACCCTTCACCACTGACATCCTCCACATTGATGACACGAAGAATGAGGTGGCCGACATGCTTTCCACACCCTCCCTCTCTGCTCTCCAACTTTCATAAGAGATCGACCTTGTTGTTATGACTACTGAAAAAGTACGAGTCGGTTATCCTGGCGACGAGTCAGTCAGCGGTCTCCAGCTAGCAGAAGTTCCACTCACCGCCAGGACTGGCACCATCCTCTGTGATGTGTCGACTCCTTTTCATTACCCTTTCGTGCCCGCCTTGATGCGTCGAGCTGTGTTTCACAATCTTCATGGACTATCCAATCTTGGGATTCGAAACTCACAAAAGCTTCTCGCGGAAAGGTTCTGCTGGCCTGGCATGAACAAGGAAGTCAAAGCCTGCGCACGGTCGTGTCTGAGTCGTCAGCAGAACAAGGTGCGGTGCCACAACAATTCCCCACCCGGCAACTTCCCAAGCCCTGACGCACGGTTCAGCCATGTACATTTCGAGGTTGTAGGCCCCTTGCCTCCATTCAATGCTTTTACTCACCTCCTTAACTGCATCGACCACCACACCCGCTGGGCTGACGCTATCATTTTGCCGAACATGGAGGCAGAAACCATCGTAAAGGCGTTTGTCAGTCGTTGGATCGCCGTTTTCGGTGCCCAATCTACGGTTACGACTAAGCGAGGTGCCAATTCTAATCTTCCCTCGTCAACTTTCTCGGTTTTACTCGCATTCGGAAGCCGGATGGATGAATGAACGTTACCACGACCATCTAAAGAGCGCCCTCTCTGTCACCTGACAACCTGCCCCTAGTGCTCCTGGGCACGGTGGAATAGCCACGTACCCTAATAGCAATTCATATCAGGCGTATATCACCCGGATATTCACATGTCGATATCGACTTTGTCCTCTCTGCAGATATATATGCAATATCTAAATGTCGATATTTGTCGAAATAGATGAAAAGGGGTTGGATACTTCATACATTACCCCCCATTTAAAACGAATACATACGGAACGCCCATTCGTAATCCTTTACCGTGACCGCCAACAACGTAACCATTGATTCCCATCCTATTTAGCTCGCGTATACGCCACTACAGTCGCAATTTCCCCTTTTCTCAACGTGTTGTAAAAAAATGTAAACACACAGTTGATGGAAATATAAAAAATGTGTATTATAAAACGTCTATAATAATATATGTACAATAATGGATATTAGTCTACTTAATATAAATAATACGGGGTTGTGGAATACGTTTATTCAGGGGTTAGCCCCCCCATATGGGGGTTTGGAGTGGAGGTGGCTAGTCCTCGGTGGCATTCTAAAAATAGACAGTTAAGCAATATGAAAGGCAATCAACTCACCATAAAAGGGTAAATCAGGGACGTGCCTTTGAACCCTCTTGCCAGCGGCGTCGAGGGACCTTTTCAGGCGCCTTACAAATGCAGCCTCCAACTCATACAGGTTTAGACGGCCGCCGCCATTCCACCTAACGTACAGCTCTAAATTGTTTGAAATTAGCAAGAGATGTTATAAGCCACCTGTAATAACTTCATAAAATTTGGACCCAGATAAGCCATCTTTTCCTTTTCGTCCTTGGAAATTCAGTTCCAAGGCGATTGCATCATCGAAAACCGCATAAAATATGCGCTTGACGAAGTCGTCAGTATTTCGGCCCCCGAGGCAGAATAAATATGACTCCTAATTGAAAATGTACATAATTGACGGGTACTAACCAGTTCCCTGCGGAAATTGGGATTCAGCAGCCGTTCGTGTAAGTCTCTGAAACCAGCACGGCTGGCTATCGGCTGTGAGACTGGATTAACGGGGATGGCAATACCCATTTGAATTGGAGCTGTACTGCTTGTCGGTTGAGTAAGCTCAGCCGTTCGCATTTTTTGATAAAATACGACGTTGTGTTGCCTGCAGTTGCATCAGCCTTTTCGCAAGTATGTTAAGACGTCGAAACACTTCTGCCTGAAATTCTGATTGGGAATTTGATACAGATGCGCTAGAAAAATGAATAATCATAAGATGACAGTCTTACCTGCTTGCTGAGGACATCTTCTGGAAGGCAGAGTTTCACCTGATGTGTCAGAGACGGCATTTACTTGTTCTTCCTAATCATACTTATATTTTCAACATGCTACCTACCGGTGATAGTGGAGGTTTCTCGTCCCACAATTAGGAGTCCTCATCCATGTAACGACGTGGTCGCTTTGAATGCCGCTGTGAGCTCATGATCAATATCTACAACCGCACAGTAATGTATAAGTTTAGGGATTGTAATCCTTTGTCTATTGCCACTTCAACCCTTCAGAGCAAGTGAACCTCTAACTAGGTGGGCTGTGCGGTTGTAGGGTTTACGTGCAATGTTCCCACGAGAAATAAATGTGTGATGGCGGCTTCCCGCGCCCACTCTAGACACACTATCATGCCAACCAATCACAGCACGGAGTCTTAATATAAATTAACCAATGAGCAGAGGCTATGTCCTATCTCGGAATGTCGAGATTTACGTATATCAGTGCTATATGTTGGTAGAATGGGCATTATAAGGCCCATTCTACCAACAAGTAGCACTACAAGTAGTATGAATCTTAAATTATGCTCCTAATCAAAGTTCTAAAATTAAAAATTTCAATACAGTTGGGAAACTTGCTAACGCTCAAGCATCTACATTACATGCCCAAAAGTTCATTAGCAATATTCTTGGACGTAAACTCACGTTTAATCTCACCTCCCGGGGTCATCCAATTTGATGGTCAATTTATCGCATATACATGATCATAAGCAGCTAGCTCATAAACATTTATTATAGCGGGATCTGTCCCCAATAGAAGTCCTATTCTCACCGGAGTTGGAAGACGCTGTTGTCAAAGTCTGCCTAGTTCCCAGCATATGCCGAAAGTAAAAGGTACGCCCGAACAGGGACTTGAAC
Organism: Schistocephalus solidus; assembly: GCA_017591395.1. Lineage (NCBI taxonomy): Eukaryota > Metazoa > Platyhelminthes > Cestoda > Diphyllobothriidea > Diphyllobothriidae > Schistocephalus > Schistocephalus solidus. The sequence continues at coordinate 19,238 of WEDG01005859.1, read as the reverse complement.
CCTGGACCCTCAGATTAAAAGTCTGATGCTCTACCGACTGAGCTATCCGGGCCCGTTTATCGCTCTCGCAATTACCTTATATAACGGTGTGATTATCACTCGGATTGCCAGTTTTCAAGCCCGTGTATGATGCGGCAGTTAAATAAACTGTGAATGGAATGGACATTTATCAAAAGATTAGGGAGCCCTAGTTACACTAGAGTGTAACAGTGAAACGGAGACAGAAAAGTGGCCATGGTAGCTAGATGGGGTTACGCGGGGCTGGTGCTGGCAGGATAGGTCTTTAGTCAGTTGCACAATGTGTTTTATAAAATTGTACATTATAAAATAAACAATAATTGCTAAATTATTTCTGTCCATTATTCTGCCACGAGAGAGTGGATGCTGTGCACGGCGATTGGTGGTGACGTTTAATTAAAGGGGTAAATCCCCGGCCTCTCTATCTCCCGAAATGCTGGAGGGGGCCCGGTCGGTCAATTCAAGGATTTGCGGCCCTCTCTGGCCGCGAAATCGGAAATATTGCACAGAGTTCACCCCATTCGCGTCAATTTCGGCCCCTTTTATGATTTCGAATTTCTCACTCACTTATCACAGCTTAGTTAAGCAAGGAGGACCCTAGCCGCTACGGCCTTCTAGTCCAGTTCCGTAAAAGAAGAGGAGCATAGTGCATTCTTTACAGAAATATCCGATACGGGGTTCGAGAGTGACGGCAGCTGGACGAGAGCATATGTGCGGCGGCTTGGTTGCGACGTTCCAAGCAGGAGACAGAGCTGAGGCCATGCGTGAGTCCGCTCCGAAGACGATTGGCTGGTTTGTACAGCCAGAATTGGCGAAAACCAAACAGTCAATGGTTAGTACGTGCATGCAGTCGCGGGAGGTTCAAGGGTCCAACATGCGCATGGAGTTGGTCCCTATGGTCCCCGAATAGTAAACAATACCTAGTCAACCTTAAATGGGGTACGTCGAACTCCCCAATGTCTGCATTTTCCAAACCCAACCGTATATATGTGGTCAACTTCTGACCTTTATGTCATTTTACCTGAGGTCTCGCATACAAAAATTTAAGATCTCCAATGTTATCTCCAACCCCGCACATGTGAGGGCAGGAGTTTATTCAGGGAAGTGTGCTGAGTCCGCTCTTATTTGGTCTTTTTGGTTATAAAGTAGTAGTTTTTTTTCAGAATACTAGGCCGTTTATGGATTGTGATGAGTTAACAGTTTCCCACCGATAAAAGCCACCCTAATAAATATTCGGATCCGAATCTAAGCCGAATCTACTCAGGGGTCTATAATCCTCTACGCCGATTCTTTGCCGACTTTGTCAATCGATGCTGCTTAGAATCTATGCCCAGACTTGGCTTAGAATCGGCGCCGAAAAATTCCAATCTCATTTTTCAACCCCTTTACCCCTAACCCCACGCCAATTCCACTGGAAAGGTAAATCTGCGTAAGTTTTTTAAGTGGGTGGTTTTTTCTTTATCAAAAATAGTAATTTGCAAAATCGTTCCGAAAATAGATGCAAAAGATGTGTGAGGATGAACTTTTTTTTATAAATGTGCAATATATTTTTAATGAATAAATAATCTCTAACAATTAATTTTCGCCGTGTGTCGTGAGAGGGTAGGTACAGCGTGTGGCCGGGTTGCTAGATGTAAGACTGGGGGGAGAAGGGTTTACGTGCGAGGAAATCAATATCTTTAAGGAAGGGCAGAAAAAACGAAGATGTGTCGTCCAGCTGTCTTTCTTTCGGATGGCCTGTACAGAGTTACCACCTATAGCCGCCCCCCCCCAGTCCGTTGGGGTCAAAAGGTTGTAGTTGGGGGAGTGGGGTGTTGGCTGGCATTGCATCATCCTCCGAAAATTTAAAACGCGTGCAATCACACTAGTAACTGGACAGGACGGATTTCCACTCATGATCTCTGTCCTTTGAGTTAACGACTGCTTTGAGGCGTGCTGATACCAAGTTTCTGGTTCGTGCCGAGCCAGAATCCCGAAATTTCTTTGGTATAGCAACCACAAATAATCTGCAATATCCTCAAATAGAACAACATGTAACTGGCGCTAGTTTGCTTACAAGCAAATGCTTCATATAAAACAGTGTGCCTGAAGCTTTAAATGTTTGTCCTGAGAATTTACTAATGTGTGTATCAGCAGACGCTTTTCAGGATAAGTTGGAGCAGCGCTGCTTCAGCTTTTCCCGAAAAGCGTCTACGCATTACAGTACGTCCAGTCGCTGTCGCCTTTAAGCCCATGTAATAATTAAGTATTATTATAATGCTACTAGAAACATTTAAGTAACGTTTGTATATGATATTTCTTAGTATTTCGAAGTTGAACCACGAACCTACTGTCATTCAGCTGAGCGCTTGTAGAACATATGTAGTAGTAGAAGTAGTAGTAGTATGAGTAGTAGTATGAATAGTAGTAGCAGTACTATTAGTAGTATTAGTAGTCGTAGTAGCAGTAGTAGTAGTTGGGAGTGCGATCTGAGTATTCACATCTCACTACCAACTTTGCAGTATTATTGTGCATAAACAATCTACTGTACATCGAGTGCCGTGCTTATGAGAGAGAACGTATAGACAGTTTTCAATGGCGTTAATTAACGGTGGTGTTAACAATTGCGGGGAAAGGACACTATGGTTAACCATAGTGTCCTAATAGCATGTCGATATAGCCCTGATATCCAATAATCTCGACATGTCGAGATAGGAAATAGCTCGTTATCATTGGTTAATCTCTATAACGTCACCGAGCCGTGATTGGTTGGCGTGTAGTTAGTGTGCGAAGATCCGGCGTGCGTGCACGCGATTTCACTTTCACTTGCCGTGGCGTGCGCGTGTGACTTTATTGCTGCCTGCACTTATATTACCGACTCATTTCCGCATTTATATTCCCTTTTTCTATACTTTATCCCTTTTTTGTGTATCAACATTCTATTATGTTTAGGCAGCCAAGTAAAAGTTCAGTTCAGTTCAGTTCAGTTTCATTAAGGGAAATGTAGGCGAAGCCTTTGAGCTCCCTATTGATGTCAGTGACACTGTAAATTAAAAAGGCTGACATATAATGGACGTTGGACAAAGGGTTATCTCACGGACACACCGCAGGGCATCGGACAAACAATTATAAAACAATGTTACTCAGAAATAGGGGAGTAGTATGTTATATGACGCGAAAATTGTGGATGGGAATATGTTTCAGGAAATGTGTTAGGTTCGGATGTCGTGGTGGTACTTATGGCTGTACTGGTCAAACTTCCGCTTAAAAAGTGTCAACGGATGGGGACATGATTATGTCGGCCGGCAGAGCATTCCAGGCCTTAATCACTCTGTTGGAGAAGAAGAACCTTCTTGTGTCGAGTCTTGCACCTGTCACTCGTAGTTTAATGGGATGTCCTCGCAAAGTAGTGGTAGTGGCCAGCTCAAAGAAGTCGCCAGATGCAAGGCAACAATCCTGAAGCCGCAGCATTCGAAAGGCTTGTATTAAGTCGCCGCGTAGCTGTCTATAGTCCAGAGGAAACAGATCAAGATTAGACAATCGTGTCTCGTAAGGCAGGCAGCTTTGACCTTGAACAAGCTTGGTTGCACGTCTTTGGACCTTCTCAAGGGTGTTGTGGTCTTTGACAGACCACGGTCTCCAGGCTTGTATGGCAAATTCCAATTTTGGTCGCACGAACATCCCGAAGACCTTATTAAAGCACTCTTTGTCGAACTTTGCAAACGCTCGCTTAATTAGATACAAGCTTGACATGGCAGATTTTGCTACTTTTGAGCAATGGAACGATGGCTTCAGTGTGGGCGTGATCCATACTCCTAGATCTTTCTGAGCCTCTACCTCTGGTAGCGGTGTGTCGTCCAGATAGTAAATTCTCTGGTGCCCTGAGCTGGTTCTGCCGAATCGCAGAATATTGCACTTGGTAGCATTGAATGGGAGGAGCCAGTTGTGCGACCATTCCTCGAGTCGATGCAAGTTCGCCTGTAGATTTTCTTCATCATCTGCGTTGTGGATGACCTTCCAAAGCTTTATATTGTCAGCAAACATGGCGGTGTCACAGTCCAAAGCCACTTACGCAATCATCAATGTATATAAGGGGAAGAGGGATAGGGCCAAGGACGGAGCCCTGAGGAATCCCACTCTCAACCGCCACCTCCGCCGATTGTTGATCGCCAAGACGGACAATCTGAGATCGCCCAATCAAGAAGTTTTCGATCCATTTCAAAAGCTTGCCCCTTACCCCAATACGGTTGAGTTTGTATAGGAGACGTTGGTGAGGCACGCTATCAAAGGCCTTCTGGAAGTATTAATAAGTGTTTGCTACGGCAGATTTGCTTAACCTCTGTGATGAGTGCTTTATCCGTGTCCGTTCGCTGTCCTGGGTGTCGATATACCACGGCAATATGGAGGTCTGGTTGGTTTGGGACCTTCAGTTTACAACAAAGTATTTCGTAAGACGAGATCCTATTTGGCGAGGGCCCACCCGGAATGAAGTCAATGCCTTCTCGTATAAACATTGCGATTACACCACCCCTACGTCCGTTTCTATCCATGCGGATAAGCTGAAAACTGTCTATTCTGACTTCTGTGTCTGTGATTTGTTCATTAATTCAGTATAATTCAGTATATATAAGGGGAGATAGGCAGAGCCTTTGAAAAACCCTATTTACAGATAGACGCTAGCAAAACAAGCAAATGTTACATGGCGATAGTCGTTTTTAGTATATCAATCATTGCTGTCGACTAAATATATGTTCATCAAGTAAAAATGCATCAAGTCTTCTTTTTAAACATTTCAACGCTTTCAGCCTGAACAACTGAGGCTGGCAGTTTGTTCCATTCGTCAATCACCCGTTGGGAAAAGAAGTTGGCCCGCACTTCAAGTTTGGCGTGATTTCTTTTTCAGTTTGTATTGGTGACCTCGGGAGACTTGTCATGTTTGCCAATTCAAAAAAAGTTGGCCATCTGAAGAGCACAATCAACTCCTCTGACCAGTTTGAAGACTAAGATCATATCCCCTCTGTATTGCCTATAAGAGAGGAAAAAAATTTTAAGTCTTTCTAGACGGCCCTCATAGGGTAGGCATTCCAATCCGCTGACTAGTTTCGTTGCCCTCCGTTGAACTTTCTCCAGCAGAGCGTAGTCATGTTTCGTCCAAGGGCGCCACGCCTGAACGCAATATTCCAACACCAGCCGGATAAATGTTCCAAACACGCGCCAAAAAAGCTCTCCGTCAAAATTAACGAAGGACCTTCTGATTGCACCTAAGATACACATAGCTTTCTTTGCGATATTCGCACAGTGTGACGATGGTTTGAGAGTTGGTGTTATCCATATACCCAAGTCCTTTAGAATATTTACCTTCTGGATTTGGTGACCACTGATGGAGTACTGGTATTCAAACCTAATCAGCCTTCTGGAACTAGACCGCAGTCGGATTATTTGGCATTTGTTAAGATTAAGGTTCAGCAGCCACTCATCACACCATGTTTGCAAGCGATCTAAGTTTTGTTGTAATTTTCGCGCATCCTCCCGTTTTTCAATCGAGTTCCATAACTTCAAATCGTCAGCGAACATTACCTTCTCGCAAGGTCAGACAATCCAGACAGTCGTTTACGTATATCAGAAACAAAATGGGACCCAGAACGCTGCCCTGCGGAACTCCACTGTGAACGGTTTCCCAGTGAGACTTTGGTGTCTCCGATACAAACACACTGGCGCCGGTCTGTGAGAAAAGTCGGCCAACCATTTGAGTAGGTTGCCAGTCACACCCATTTGACGGAGCTTAAAGATCAGACGTTTGTGTGGAACCCTGTCAAAGGCTTTGCTAAAGTCAATGTAGACCGCATCGACTGACAAACCCCTTTCTAATGATTTTTGTCCAACTTTTCCATGGATGTGAGCAAGTTTGTAAGGCAGGATCGACCACTTCGAAATCCATGTTGATATGAACTAAGCAAGTTATTCTCTTCAAGATGCCTCATCAGTTCCGTTTTGATTATCTTCTCCATCATTTTGCAACAGATACTTGGGAGGCTGACTGGTCGGAAACTGTTTGGTGATGTCCTCTCTCCTCCTTTATAGATGGGGGTTATGTTGGCTATCTTCCACTCGGTAGGCAGAGCCCCACCTCCATCGACATTTCAAATATCTTGGAGAGCGGAGAGGCCAGCTGTTCTGTGAGTTCATTTAGAACTTTTGCGGATATACCATCTGGGCCAGGTGATTTAGTGGGCTGTAGCTGTTTCAGAGTTTTTCTTACTGTGTCCATTGGGAACGATACCGTGCTTATTTTGTTTATAGATGTGGCAGTACTGTAGTATTCATCCTCGTCAAAAAATGGTTCCTCGGTAAACACGGACATAAAGAAATTGGATAAGAGGCAGGTCTTATCAGAGTTATCAGTTAACCTGTTTCCCTGATTGTCTTTAAGACAAGGAATGCAGTCGCGATTTCGTTTTGCCTTATTAACGTAAGCATAAAACCTTTTCGAATTTCTTGGTATGTCTTTGACTATTTCTGACTCAAAGGTTGATCTTTCTTTTCTCAGAAGATTCCGACACCGATTTCGCTGTTTCTTAAAAGCGGAAAAAAATGTTCGGAGTTGTTGATATCTGGCATATGTTTTCCACAGTCTTCTTTTTCTTCTTGAGATTCCTTTTTATTTCCGATGTCACCCACTGGGGTCGGGAGACGCATGATCGCCTTTTAAGTGGGCAGAATTTCTCTACCAATTGGTGAATCAGTTTACTAATGAAGAACCAGGCAGCATTAGGGTCAGGTACATGTGCAGGGCTCCAGTCTATCCCATTCAGTAATTCTTTCATTTTGGGATAATCTCCTTTCCATACATTTCTCTGCCCTAACTGCACGATGTTTGGGTACAGAAAAAAATGACTGTACTCCCAAGCAAGAACACAATGATCACTTCGTCCAAGCGGCACGTAAGAACTTAATGCAAGGATGCAATTGTCATCTCTACTAATGATTAGATCCAAACAGCTTGACTGCTGCCCATTTCGGAACCGGGTCTTCATTGTGACATGTTAGGTAAGAAACTCGTCATTTACCAACTGAAGTAATTTCTGTTCGAATGAATTTTCCGATCGCGAGCAGTACATTGACACCCAATCGATATCGGGAGCGTTGAAATCTCCAAGTATTAATAAATGTTTGCTACGGCAGATTTGCTTTACCTCTGTGATGAGTGCTTCGCCCGTGTCCGTTCGCTGTCCTGGGGGTCGATATACCACGGCAATATGGAGGTCTGGTTGGTTTTGGGACTTTCAGTTTACAACAAAGTATTTCGCAAGACGAGATCCTATTTGGCGAGGGGCCCATCCGGAATGAAGTCAATGCCTTCTCGTATAAACATTGCGATTCCACCACCTCTACGTCCGTTTCTATCCATGCGGATAAGCTGAAAACCGTCTATTCGGACTTCTGTGTCTGCGATTTGTTCATTTAACCATGTTTCAGTTAGAGCTATGAAGTCAGGTTGTAAAATGGTCCACGACCAGTTTAATTTCATCCATTTTTGTTCAATAGACTCTGCACATTTGTGTACATCATTTTTAATCTTGTTTTTCTTACCTCGATTTCTGACGATTTTTGGTTCTTTCTTCCACATGGCGATTTTTGCTGGATATTTCACAAGATATATCCAGTCTCCTGTCTGGGTTCAAATCAATAGGCATTTGGTAGGGCTTTTGACCGGCGTGGTTGCCGTCAATTTCACCGGATGTCCCATAAAAACGAGCGCACCATTTTGAATATTTTGTTGTCCACAATTTTCAAGTTTTGTTCCCCCTCGTATTGACGTCTTTTCAATTCTGCTACTAGTGTCCCCATTTTCATCCGATCGGTGGGAGAGTAATCCGGCTCAAAAAAACTCCACGATGATTCTTTCGTAGTCGGGACTTTCGAGAGAGCAATAGATCTACCTGCTGTTTGCTCCCCAAGACGACTTTTAATGGTCTTGATCGAACCTCATGCGTTTCATTTGTAACGAGAGGCCCCAATCGAAAAAATCTGTTTGATGTCGACTGTCACACCAGTTTCTTGCGCATCATTCAATAAAGTTGGAAATATCAGCAGATCCTGTTTAACCCTTTCTTTTGGCGTTTCCCAGTAGCCTCTGAGACTCCCTGAACTACCAGACCATGTGATCTGTCAGGGAAAAAACTCGTTTCGGCATCCTGCTTTATTTAGTGATGGAAGGTTGAATCATGCCCTTTGTTACAGTCTTTAATACTGTGTTCATATTTGTATTCATCGGTGAGTTGTTTGGTTGATTTGCAGACATCTCTATGGACATTTCAAACAGCGTGAGTTCTCCTGACAATGCGTTTGCTCATATAGCACCCGGGAAACCTGAATTTTGGTTTGTGGCATCCAGGTCTGTCGATAAGTCGCAGGCCACTTTTCCGCCATTACTTTGCTGGCTACCATGCCCTGCTTCATTGTAGTTCGATGGACATGTAAAGATCATGCTGCTGTCGCTCATCTGTGGCAGTAAAGATACCTTACGATTACTGTTTTTCGACTTTTCAGAGACCGTCGATCACTGATTAACTTTTGTACAGTCGGATTCTATGTGCACCAGATTTCCCGAACCTGGGGAAACGCCAGACATAATTTCCTTCTCGCTTATTTTCTTTCTGGTCATCGGTATTTCAACGGACTCAGAGGTTTGTTCTAATGACTTCGTTCTTTTTCTCTTTTTGTTTCGCTTAATGTTGTGCCTATTGACTTCTACCGTTTCCTTGCAATGATTATGGTCTAGCTTACTGATGTTTTTCAGTTCATTTTGCATCGTGTTTCGGTGAGTTAATTTTGTTATGTTTTATGAGGACTGATATTTTTTCCGATAGGAGATCGAGGTCTCCTTCTAATCTCTAAACTCTGGTTGTGCGTCCTCGGCATCCATCACAGTGTGCCAGCCCTTCACTTTTTAGCTTAATTTTGGTAATGTTCAGTAGTGCACTGCTTTCTTCAATATTTCTGCTTTGTGGTTCTTCTCGGTCTGCTGAGAGTGACTTGAGTATTTCTGGTAAGTTTTTGTCACATGAAATCGAAAACGGTTTACAAAGATAGGAGAAATCATTATTTTTGTAGTGTATACTATTTTTGTCTGCTGGCTTCCCGGGCGTGGTCGAGCGGTCAAGAGCATCGGTATAGCTATTACTGTTTTTATTGAAGCAGTTTTTTTCTCCCAATTATTTTTAAATTGGCGACTCGCTGAACTCCGTTTCCGATTTTACCGTAGGAGTTTTCTTTCTGCTACTTTTCTAGTTCACCGTATATGTCAAAGTTTGTTGACTATTCTTTTAAAAATGGCAAATCGTTCTAAATCTGATATGCCTACCATATTATTCATTTCTGCTGTTAATATGGCTGTTCACATAGTGCAGCAATTATCCACTTTGTATTTATTTATACCGCGATACTAAGTTTGAAATGACGGGGAACTCTGAGTCTTAAATATACAATTTATTTATTTATTTATTTAAAGAATTTCAGGAGGAGGCTGAAACACACCATACAAGTTGTGTCTTCGCAAGTTACATTTAGTAAGCCTACTAGACTTTTTGCCTGTTTAGCGGGGGATAAACAATTAGCAGAAAAGCGATAGTTGCGATTAGTTTCTGCCCCATCGATGTGGCCGAGTGGTTGGAGGCATGGGTAGTCTGGTCTACGCGATTTTGCGGCGCAGGTTCGAAACCAGGGTGCGGACCAATTTTTGATGGCAATAAATTTAAGGCACCTGCGTTTTTCACACTAACGGGGATGCAAAGCAAATGCAATTCATGTTGAACTCGTCAAAAAATTAACGGGGATGCGGAAATTTTAATAAAGAATATGACTATATTAGGCAAGTACCGTAATCTGAAGTATCATGAACGCTGTGGGCTTATAAAAATGGATTCTTCATGGTTTCGCTGATAATAATAATAATAGGTTTATTGATGTCAGAAGGGACTCTTTTTACTGTTAAAGCTTTTGAATAGCCGTACATGTAATCCCCTTACTATTGTGAGGCAGCTTCATTACTCTCGGCGCAGCAGTCATCGCAATGTCTTTTTATTTCTTCAATTTTGGCGCGTGTTTGGAACATTTATCCGGCCGGTGTTGGAATATTGCGTTCAGGCGTGGCGCCCTTGGACGAAAAATGACTAAGCTCTGCTGGAGAAAGTTCAACGGAGGGCAACGAAACTAGTCAGCGGATTGGAATGCCTACCCTATGAGGGCCGCCTAGAAAGACTTAAAAATTTTCCTCTCTCTTATAGGCAATACAAAAGGGCTATGATCTTAGTGTTCAAACTGGTCAGAGGAGTTCATTGTACTCTTCAGATGGCCAACTTTTTTGAATTGGCAAACATGACAAGTCTCCGAGGACACCCATACAAACTGAAAAGAAAACACGCCAAACTTGAAGTGTGGGCCAACTTCTTTTCCAAACGGGTGATTGAAGAATGGAACAAACTGTCAGCTTCGGTTGTTCAGGCTGAAAGCGTTGAAATGTTTAAAAGAAGACTTGATGCATTTTTACTTGATGGACATATATTGAGTCGACCGCAATGATCGATATGCTTAAACGATTTGCTTGTTTTGCTAGCGTCTATCTGTAAATAAGGTTTTCAAAGGCTCTGCCTATCTCCCTTATATATACTGAATATACTGAATTAATTAGCTCGTACAGCTAGGTATCGTTAGTTTTTTCCGGTAAATGTCATAATTATATGGAAAAAACTGCCCCAGAATATACACATCCTGCGAAGTTGATCTTTGTTTAAGATAAATATTACTTATTGTTTTGCATTCAGAAGAGTTTCCAAGAATTCTGAGGGACTGACACGGTAGAACCTGTTTTCTGGTTCGATGGTGTGCGCGGCATCTGAGTCTGATCCCAGGTCTAGCCATGAAACGATGCTGCCATCTCTGCAGACTGCAGACAGCAGAGCAACCGTCCACGGATGCACTCTTGCCTGGAGCAAAATCCCGGTTCCTAAAAAAAGACCGAGAGAATGCAAACAAACTGCACTTGTGTTAGCCCTTACCTGATCTGAACTGCAATCATACCACAGACAGCAGTTTATTCTCCTGAATCCTATAAAATTACGAAAAACATTACTGATGATATATATTCAGGGGTTTTTCACTGCCATCATGCTCTCCACTGCATATTTCGTCTAATTTTGCCTGTAAAAACGTATAAAATACAACTATTATTATTATTATTATTATTAAAAGTTGTTGACAAGAAAGCATTGAAGCTAGCAGCCGTCAACTTAGCCTCAGCTACGGGGTTTCCGAAGGCGTCTCGAAGTATGGGGTGCTGCATTTTTCTCTGCGCTTTTACTGTGCTCGAAAGAGTTTCACAGCATTGAATGAAGGGTTTTCTGAAAAGTTAGACTTCCTCCTAGATATTAATTATTTTTATATTAAGAGCAATACGAGAAATGAGTGAACATAGTACTTGGCCTCAAGTTTGTTTTCGAACTTTGTAGGACCGGAAGGAGGAAACCATTGAACTTCCGGAAGATTGAAATCACGTGCAATCAAGCAGTACTTCAGATTTAAGTAAGCTGCGGCGTGAAATGCCTGCGAGAGACAGATTCCGTAAGCCTCGCTGGCGTTGGGTGGGTGATAGACATAACCAACGATAAAATAGTCTCTGTAACTATAACAATGTCTGTGCGGTGGACGGAAAACAGAGTCTGAAACAAAGGCATCTTATAAAGTAGAGGTCTGGCATTTAAATCGGGTGCTGGCGGTAACAAAATCTTTAACAGTCGTTTGAGCAACTGACACTCACTTCAGATGCAACGGTTGCTCGATTGGCGCTGATTGCTATCCCTTCACCTTGTTATGTATTTGTTATCGAAAGAAAATATTTTATCCATCGATGGCAGTTTTGACATCCAGTACCTCTGTATGCAACCATGTTTCTGTAATTTAAATGACATGTGAATGCACATAGAATATACATTACTTCAGATCATTTATTTCCGGAGCAAACGCTGTTTTATTGTTTAAAGAAAGCGGAGCTTGGTTTGGGTAGATTTTCAAACGATATTTGGATTGTAATTGCTATAATTGTCGTTAGTGTTAGGCCATCCACTGGCTAAGTGACAGGCTACTGCTTTTTTGAGAAAACTGAAAGTTGATGTGTTTACTGACATTTCTTGCACTGGGCGGTGATTTATTTTGATCTGGCTGCCATCGATACCAAGTGTCATGGGTTTTCTCCCAAGAAATGATCACTGGGCACGTATGATTTTTCCAGTCTGAATTTTGAGATTGCTCTCTTCCACTCTGGATCTCATGCGTAGTTCTATTCTGAGCTCTCTCCACGTCTCCCTCTCTGCAGCTGAAAAATCCGGCTGAAAAACGCTGGGTGAGAGCTTCCCAGTATAGGCTTTCAGTTCAGCAAAAGTTTATCTTCTATCTTTTTCTGAAAGCCAAGCTAAAGCTGTCGTGGTTGCCTTGAATCATCCTTTGAGTCTTTTGTTCGGCCCATTTCGAATGTCAGAGGTATCCTGAGAAACAAAATTTCATATTGGAGTCAATAAGGATTGATCGACTTTCAGCTGGTTATTGAACAGGAATTTGTATATGGATAAACGTGGAGTAAAAAGAAAACTTAGGAAATTATTCCTGCCCTTAGGTCTGCAGACGGAAAACTGGAGACCGACGACCAGGTTAAAGCATCCTTTCTTTTCAATTTCTTTCAGACTCTCTTTACTCGAAAGCCTAATTCTTCTGATACTATTGCACTCGTTTGCCAACCAATGTTTCCTTCTTCTTTTCCTTCATCATCCTCCTCCACAAAAGTGGACCTAGACTTTTCACCGACCAAAGTTAGGGTCGAACAAATCCATATAAAGCCCGCCAAGTTACATGGGCTGGATAGAATTACCGCATTAGCACTTAGAGAACTGGCTGACAAACTGTGCGAACCACTGTCCATCATATTCAAAAATCATTTGAAGAAAGCAAATTCCCGGAAGAAGGAAAATGTGCATTCATAGCCCTGATCTGTAAGGGAGGTTCATAACTGTACTGTGAAAATTACTGCCCTGTCAGTTTGACTTGCATAGCATGTAAAATATTGGAGCGTATTATCAAGAGGCATTTTATGGGTTATCTGGAAAACAACCAAATCTTATGCGATATCCAAGACGGCTTCCGTCCGGGACGTCCTGTCTCACAAGTGCTCTTCAGTCACACAAGAAGTGGTCAAAGGCCACAAATAAGGGCTATCCTGTTGTTGTCATGTTTTTTGATTTCAATAAGGCCTTCGCTAGCGTACCACACGGGCTGCTTTTACATAAGATTTTGGTTGTAGGAATTTCATGAAAACTTTTCAAATGGATCAAGTTTTTTTGTTTTTCAATGTACAGATAGTTTTTGTGGTTGTTGGAAATTCAAGCTCAGAATGAGCAAAAGAAGAATGTGGTGTCTCACAGGGTTCTGTGTTAGGCCCATTTCTCTTCCTAATCTACGTGAATGACTGTCTCAATGACTTAAATTGTGAAGCTATCATGTTTGCAGATTACATTAAAATATGGGCTGAAGTAAGCTGTACTGACGACGCAAAAGGGTTACAATCGAATATTGACAAACTTAGTGCCTGGTTAGTTAGGTTGCTTTTTAAGTTTAATGTATCCAAGTGTGTGCTACTACACATTAGCGCCGGTCGAAAAGTATATCAGAAGCACCAGTGCTTTATTTATTTATTTATGCATTGCCAGTTGACAAGCAAGGTCAAAAGAGATATACAGTAGAGGGTCGAGCTGACAGTGAAAAAACTCCTGATCTTTCTTTCAAGTGTTTTAAGGTGAAAAACTGCAGGTTATTGAGGGATTAATGTTCAGGATATGGAAGCGTTGACACAGGTGTACGGTGAAGTTCTTCATTTTTTCAGTGTTATGGATCCAGTATTCTGCACCAACAGGTGTGTCAGCAAACAGCTGTTCGCTGTCGACTGGATGAGGAATAAGCCGATTAAGGTCTGCAGAGCGAGAAATATTGCCCTCAACATGAAGTGCGGCACAGGATTCAGAGTCCGTGAACGCCATCAGAACGGAAGAGAGCTTCCACAGAATCAGCACCCAAAAGTCTTGGAAGGTGTCCCGAATGTAGAAAACTAGTGACAGCTCTCATAAACAAGGGAAAGCTTTGCTGAATTTTGATACTTCTGGGAAGCTTAGTCCAGATTGCTATAGCGTTTACCGAAAAGAACTGACAGTATCTAACGGTGTGTGCCAAAGGAAGAAATAAAAATACATCTCGACGACTTGTGCGCCGAGAGGAGTCGAGCTGCCTCAGAGATGTATGGGGGTTAAAGGTACAACCGTTTTAAAGTTTTAACAGTAAAAATAGCTCCTTCTGTAATCTGCGAAGCCAAAACGGGTCGAGGTTTGTAAGTTCACAGCAATTTTGGTAGTACAGATTTCTATGTTCTGAAGATAAAAGTCGTTTTGTAAAGACGTGCTGAACTAATTCTATCTTCTTCCGTTTACAAGCGTGCAGAAGGCTTAATAGAAACGAACAGTATTCCAAACTAGGTCTGACCTTAATTTTATAAAGGCTGATTCAAATATTGATGGTTTTAAAATTTCTGAGAATAAACCCAGGACTTCGGCGTGCTTCCGAGTCAATCAGGGCGCAGTGCTCTCACAGATCAAGACTACTAGGATATGATATGCCCAGATCCTTTATAACTCCGGGCAAATTTAGGTAGTGACCATCTATGCTTAGATGAGGCCCATGGTTGTCACCAATAACCATAACGGAGCACTTGTTCCAAGAAAGCGAAAGGTGCCATGTGCGAAACCACTGAGCGAAGGCCTGAAGATCCTTTTTAAGAGCTCCAGCACGATGTTGCGATCGACCGGTTTATACTAGGTTCACTCATTTCTCGTTTTGTTCCCCGTAAAGAAAATAATTAATGTCAAGGATGAAGTCTACCTCCCTTTATCATTCCGCCGTAGACTGCGTAGACTCTCCGTCGTTTTCATCTACAAAACGACACCTCCGTCCTGCCCGTGATCCAGAAAAATCTTTGAAGAGGCTTAGAGGCTGTCTGACGAAAAAAACGACAAGCGGATGAGGTTACCTTTGCCGAAAAACCCTTTGTTAAATGTTGCGAAGCTTTTTCGCGCACACTAAAAACGCAGAGAAAAAACGCAGCACCCCGTACTTCGAGATGCTTAAGAAAAAACCCAATAGCTGACGCTAAGTTGACTGCTGATAGCTTCAATGCTTTCTTGTCTAGAACGTTTAGTGAACATACCGTCGCGCCCTTTCCTAACATCCGGGTTTGGACCGGTAACGACCTCGAAACCATAACTTTTACCCTCTGGGACGTGACCGTAGCCATTCGGCGTTTTCGTCAAGCTACCAGTCCAGGAGCAGATGGCGTCCCGGTTAGCGTTCTAAAGGCGGATGCAAACGATATATTTCCGTCCCTTCTGTATAAGATATTTAATCTTGCTCTTGAAAGTGAAACTTTTCCCTACTTTTATGGAAGGAATCGCACATACTGCCTATTCCGAAAACACGGCCGACCTACGTCATTTTGACGACTTTTCGACCAATAAATACAGTACCAGCAGTCTCGAAGATCTTCGAGTCCTTGATCAAAAAAAAGATGATGTGTCACCTAAGAGAAAATAACCTACTTAATGCGGCTCAGCATGGTTTTCTCGAAAAAAGGTCTTGTGACACTTGCCAGCTCTCTTTCTTTGATCATGTGCTACAATCTAGAGACAGCAGTTTTGCAATTTACACCGTTTACTTCGATTTCACTAAGGCTTTTGATCGTGTTGACCATGATCTTCTACTGCTGAAACTTGCCTCCTTTGGCATAGGTAACAAGCTTCTGAACTTAATATTTTCCTATTTGAATGCTCACGCACAACGGGTTAAAATTTTTGATGTTATCTCCAACCCCACGCACGTGAGGAGCGGAGTTATTCAGGGCAGCGTGCTCGGCCCGCTTCTATTTTGCCTCTTTATCAACGATGTTCCTGATTGTTTTTCAGTATGGTAGGCCCTTTATGTACGCTGACGATTTAAAAGTTGCCTATCGATATAAACCGGTTGATCGCAACATCGTGCTTGAGCTCTTAAAAAACGGATCTTCAGGCCTTTGCTCAGTGGTGTCGCACATGGCGCCTCTCACTTTCTTGGAAAAAGTGCTCCGTGATGGTTATTGGCGACAACCATCAGCCCCACCTAAGCATAGACGGTCACGATCTAAACGTGCCCCGACTTATAAAGGATCTGGGCATATCATACTCTAGTAGTCTTAATCTGTCAGAGCACTGCGCCCTGATTGTCTCGAAAGCACGCCAAACTACTGGGTTTATTCTCAGAAATTTCAAAACCGTCAAAATTAGAATCAGCCTCTATAAAATGTATGTCAGGCCTAGTCTGGAATATTGCTCGTTTCTATTTAGTCTTCTGCACGCTAGTGAACGAAAGAAGATAGAATCAGTCCAGCACTTCTTTACAAAAGAGTTTTCTTTTCAGATCACCGAAACCTGTCCTATCACCAACGCTGTGAGCTTACAAGCCTTGACCCGCTGTGGCTTCGCAGATTACAGAAGGGACTATTTTTTTGCTGTTTAAACTACTAAACAGTCGTACATTTAACCCCCTTATATCTCTGAGGGCACCTCGACCACTCTCGGCGCACCAGTCATCGAGATGTATTTTTATTTCTTCCTTTTGGCACGCACAGTTAGATACCGACAGTTTTTTTCGGTAAACGCTATAGCAATCTGGAATAAGTTACCTAGAAGTATCAAAAATTCAGCAAAGCTATCCCTTGTTTACGCGAACTGTCACTAGTTTTTTTACATTCAGGACACCTTCCAAAACTTTTTGGGTGCTGACTCTGTTGAAGCTCTCTTCGGTTCTGATGGCGTTCATGGACTCTGAATCCTGTGCCGGCCTTCATGCTGAGGGGCAATATTACTGGCTCTGCAGACCTCAATCGGCTTATTTCTCAGTCGACAGCGAACAGCCGCTCGCCGAAATACCTGCTGGTGCAGAATATCGGATCCGTAACACTGAATGGAGAGGTTCTTCACCGGGCACCTGTGTTAACGCGTCCCTGTCCAGAACTTTAATTACTCAATAAGCTGCAGTTTTTTCTCCTGAAAACACCTGAAACAACGATCAGGAGTTTTTTTCACTGTCAGCTTGACCCTCTACTGTATATTTTTTTTGACCTTGCCTGTAAACTGGCAATAAATAAATAAAATAAAATAAAATAAATAAAAAATACCGATAGGCAACTTTTAAATCGTCAGCGTACATAAAGGGCCTACCATACTAAAACAAATCAGGAACATCCTTGATGAAAAGGCAAAAAAGAAGCGGGCCGAGCACGCTAGCCTGAATAACTCCACACCTCACATGCGTGTGGCTGGAGATAACATCAGAAATTTTAACCCGTCCTGCGCGAGCATTAAAATACGAGGACATTAAGTTCAGAAGCTTGTTACCTATGCCAAAGGAGGTAAGTTTCAGGAGAAGAAGATCATGGTCAACACGATCAAATGCCTTCGTGAAATCGAAGTAAACAGTGTAAATTGCAAAACCGCTCTCCCTAGATTGTAGCACAGGATTAACGAAAGAGTGCTGGCAGGTGTCACCAGACCTTTTTTCGAGGAACCCATGCTGAGCCGCATTAAGTAGGTTATTCTCTGTTATGTGACCCATCACATTGTCTTTGAGCAAGGTCTCTAAGATCTTCGACGCCGCTGGCAGTGTATGTATTGGCATTAAGTCGTCAAATGACGTAGGTTGGCCGCGTTTGGGTACAGGCAGTATGTGCGATTCCTTCCATAAAATAGGGAAGGTTTCCCTTTCGAGGGCAAGATTACATATCTTATACCTAAGGAATGGAAATATATCATTTTAATCCGCCTTAGAAACGTTGACTGGGACGCCATCAGGTCCAGGAGTGTTAGATTGACAAAAAAGGCCGAATTACTACGGTCACATCAAGGAGGGTAAAAGTTATGGTTTCGAGGACGTTATAGGTCCTAAACCAGATGTTAGGAAAGGTAGAGATAGTATGTTCAATGAAGGTTCTAGACAAAAAAGCATTGAAGCTATCAGCTGTGTCCTTAGCATCAGCTATAGGGTTTCCTTAGGCGTCTCGAAGAACGGGATGCTGCGTTTTACTGTGCGCTTTTACTGTGCGCGAAAAGAGTTTCGCAACATTTAACGAAGGTTTTATGCAAATTTGACCTAATCAGCTAGTCGTTCTACTAATGGCACAGCATTAAATGAGGAAAAGACACACAAAGATCTGGGCATGGGGACAACTGCGAATTTGATGCCCTCAGAACACTGTAAGAAAGCAGTCCAGAAGGCAACATATAGGCTGTATTGGATAAGACGTGCATTTAAAGTTACCCCCTGATCTCTTCGTAAACGTGTTTGGCGTCTTTGTCAGACTCCATTAAAATAACGGAATGCCAGTCTGGACACCGTGGATGAAGAAAGATGTTGACCTCCTCAAGCAGGTGCACCAGAGAGGAACAAAGATGAACGACGTGCGTAAGGCTTAACCTTACCAAGACAAATAGGAAAAGCTGACTTATTTCCTCTTTACGACTGGCCCTTACGGTGTAGCTTGCTCTGGGTATTCTGGATTATCCGGGAGCATTATTCCTCCCTGAGAGCGGAGGATTTCTTCTAGTTTGCCTGCACAAATAACCTGCGTGGTCATCCTTACAAGGTCAATAGCGAACGCACGTGATTGAACCTCAGAAAGGTTTTCTTTAGACCAGGAGTGTTATGACCTTGGAACTCGCTACTAAGCGAGACGGTTAGCACTGAAAGCATTTCTGATTTTGAAAGAAGACTTGATGGCATAATATTTGATAAAAGCGACTCTCACAACACGATTTATTTAAGACAGCCTTGTAAAATCTTTCGAGCTCTATCTTTCTTCCACAATGTTTCGTCTATAACCATGGAAACGCGTTCGAAGTTATGTTATTTGGAATTTATATTTGGTAAGCGCCAGCAAGGCACTGCTATGACTCACAAACATTTTTAATGTCCAAAATTTTATACTGACTATACCTATGCAAAAATAACTAAACATTAATAGGGTCATCAAGGGCAATGCCTGTAACCCTCAAAAGATGCAATATACACAAAAACTTCTGTTTCGCAATTAAGTCACTTTAAGTCACTTTATAGAGGGAAGA
>WEDG01005858.1:0-54270 GCA_017591395.1 Schistocephalus solidus | reverse complement strand
CATCTTTTTCCCAGTAGCTTTCGCCATGACTCGGAGAAAGGACCATCGGGAATTTAAATGAACCTCTTGAAACTATATTTTCGCTACCTTCTTGCCCATGAACTATGATGTCTCCTTATATCACCGGACCAAGCAGTTTTTTTCTCCTACCTTCTATGCAAAAATGAAGGCTTATTGAACGCTACCTCCTATTTTATGGTAAGAGTTTTTTTTCACTGCCTATTTTTCCTAGTTCACCATTAATTTTAAAACATCACTAACTGTTGATATAGCATACAAGTTATGTATTTGTACATTTTATCTGCACACATTGTCATAACTTTATTTTGTTACTAATGCTTGCTTAGACAGTGCCTTGCCGGTGCTTACCAAATATAAATTCTAAATTCTAAAAGATCTTTCGTTCCCTGCCGATAGAATTACGGCCAAAGCTGTTCAGATTTGCGGCTTTATTTCTTATAATTTCTACCTTCCTGAAATTAAATTACGACTTTATCGTATGTTTTTACTTCCCATTCTTGAATTTTCCTGTCCTTTCTTTGGTTTAATGAACGAATCGAGCCGTTCAAAAATTGAAAATGTCCAAAGACATTTCACAAAAAACTCCTATTTCCGACTCTTTCAACTACTTCCTACTCAGCAAGATGCCAGCTAACGAAGCTAAAAGGTTTTGGGTCAGTAGACTTGAAGCAGGCTTTTGTCTCCTTTTCTGACTAAATAATAGTTCAACCTTCCCCAAATTTTCTGTAATTACCCCCGTTAGTCTTCCTTATAGCCTAACCCCCTGCATCCTCCACGCGTAAACGCTCTCTCTTCTTTGCTTCTAGGTATAGTTTTCTTTGAAATAACTTGCTTATTGAAATCAGGTCGTTAACTTGTCTATCTGCATTCATGCGAAGACTGCACATTTATCTTAACACTGATTATATTAACCTTTTATTTTCCTCATCTTTTCCCAGTAGCTTTCGCCATGACTCGGAGAAAGGACCATCGGGAATTTAAGTGACCCTCTTGAAACTATATTTTCGGTACCTAGAGTCGCCCTTGATCTATGAATTCTCCTTATATCACCAGACATCCAAACTTCGACTTCATTTGGACGTATAAATTCGGCGGTCCACAGTCTTAATAAAATGCTACCGTTTCTTTGGATACGAACCATCATTAGAATTCAATTCTGGATCCTAAGATGCTGAGTTCTTAAGTTCCTTGACGCATTTTCGTGAGATTTTGTTTCATACGCCTAAGTGATCAAGAACGAATCTCATCGACGTTTCACAAGGACACAAGGTCAAGGTCAAGGCGCGCAGCTCGTTTTTGAAAGCTAAGTGAAAGTTCTAATTTTTTCAGAATTTCCTTATCCAAAGCTTTAATTACTAACTGATTTTTTGATAAAAACTTTGCAATTTTAACACTCTATCAACTGCTTATACCTGTGGTGCTCGTCCACTTCTACAGGCGTAAACCTTTATAGTCAACGCTTTCAACCGATATAGCCTCGTTATTATTCAGGTGGATCTGTTATACTAAGAAGTCTCTCAAGCACGTATAAAGGTCCTTAGTTAAAAATTTGGAAAAAATATTTGTCGCAGAATATTATTCGACTGCTTTTTCCTAAGTTTGATCAAATTAAAGCCTCCTAGCAAAAATGAGAACGAAAATCTCGGCTCGTCGCAAGCTCTCAGCCATTGCACCGAAGCGTTGCTTGGTTGCATCAAGTAGTCACAGCAGTGATATGCATATGCAACCAATCGTTAAAGCTAAGCAGCTTGATCTCTCTGCTTTACAAAACTGTAATGATTTTATGTTAAAGTTTGGATCAGTTCTCTCTATACTGGGAAACTTATTCGACGGTGACATCTCTGCTCTTCCCTCTCAGGAATGTCAGCGTCTGGATTCTCTCGTCCATTTGGTTGCCACTGAAACATCAGACCGACAGAAACGAAATTATAATTTTCTTTTAAAAAAATGTTTCACGGGACATACGACCCATTGACGTTGCCGTAAACTTCCTGTACTCGTGCGGTTTCAACTACAAAATAGCGGAAGCCAAACGCCTCTCCTCACGTAGCAAAAATCCACCTATATTAGTCACCCTTTTTTTCACCAATCGAGGTGGACTCCATTTTGCACAACGAGGTCGCATTTCTCGTTATCTAGAAGATGCAAAATGTTTCCTTTGTCGGGATCTTACACCGATGGAGCGAAGGAATGTGTCTCCCCTCTTGCATAGGTCTTTGGCCTCTCAATCCATTATCCATAAGTCTGGTCATGGCTATGCAAACAATAACGAGACGATACAGCAATCTCCTATAGTGCCCGGTTCAAAAACCTTAACTTCAACTCCTGCTCTCCTTTCAACGAATCCACTAACGCCTTCTTCCTCGCGAATAGGAATTTCCAACGCAGTAGCAATCAGCCATGTCGTAAGCCCACCTTTAGTGTCAGTAACTCCGTCTAAAGTGCCAAGACCGACTGCTTCTCCGTTTCAACGTAGTTTTCCTTGTATTCCTACTGTTGACTTAGTCAACAATACTGGGTCAAGTCCACCTCGTTCCCATTCCACGCTATCCACTCCGGTCTCAGCTGTCCAATCTAATAAACTTATCAAAAACCTGGGCAAGTCAAAGGATGCTCCAAACTTAAGTTCCAAAAAGACAAATGTTATTAAAGTTGGAAACCTCCTAACCCTCCAGCAGCTACCATACATACCCAAAAATTTCCTTAGCAATTATCCCAACCAATCAATTTCTCAGGCTGCCCCATTATTTAACCCTACCCCTTACGGTACCAGTTTTCCAAAACAATTTGTTCCGTTTTCAAATCTTATTCTCCCCCCATATTATTCCAATATTCCTCAAAATCCTATTTATAGGCCTCCTATTTTCGCTAACGCAGAAAATAGCCTTCCTCTCAATGGATACCACCCAAATATGTTTCTCTACAATAATCCTAATTTAGTTAGCAGTAACAGCTTAGCTAATTGTAGACAGCAGCCATTTTACTTTCCGCCAGCACCTACCTCTCTACAGTTTACTTCCCCACCACCAAGTCTTCCTTTTTTATAAGTAACGATAACCCTAGTTTGGATACTCGAACTACGCTAGATGTCATATTACTTAATGCTAGATCTGTTTTAAATAAGATGGCGCAACTGAGAGCCATTGCTTTCGAGCTAATGCCCGATGTTTTATGCGTAACTGAATCTTGGACCCATCCCTTAATTTCCGACTCTTTGCTTGTCATAGACCAGTACGATCTCTACCGTCAAGACCGCATTAGTAAGCGTGGTGGTGGTTGTCTTCTCTATATTAAAGCTTCATTTAAGAACTTCCCGTTTGATCTAGATGTTACGTCATTCTCTGGTAATTACTGCTTCGCATCCATTATCCTGTCGTCCAGGCAAAAGGCGATTCTCGGATGTATTTACAACCCGCCTAATTCATCATCCGATGATGCAAAACTTTGTGAAATTTTTAAATTGATTTCGAAGTCCAATTTAACATTAAAATAATCGCTGGGGACTTTAATTTTCCTGAAATTGACTGGATTTCAAACGTTTGTCCACCCAGATTTCAGCCTTTCCTCGATACGATTAATTTTTCTAATTGGTCCCAGCTTGTCCGTTCTTCAACGAGAGTAAAGCATATTTTAGACCTGATTTTCACAAACGACATTGCTCCCCTCTTCGTTGATTTTAAGCAGGGCCTCTTCCAAAAGTGACCATACACTAATTCACTGTTGCCTTCCGATTGTTTCATCGAAAAAGGTTAGTGCCGTTCGTACCTATCATGCTTTTGACCTCGCAGATATGAGCTTAATTAGTAACTTTTTTTGACTCATTGGACTGGCAGAATCTCTCCTCCATGAACGACGCAGCAAGTCTTTGTGACTTCGTGTCAGTCGTTTCAAATAACATCCTGAAGCTTGTGCCAACCAAAATAGTCAAGCCCTACGTCTCGGAATCAACCGTTCCTCACTTTCTTTTGCCACGACTAAAGAAATTGAAGAAGCAGTTGAAAGATCAATATACTAGTTCGTTATCTGTACATCTAAGGATCGCAGAGATTTTTGAATCAGCCTCTAAGATTCGTCTTGCACATGACAGACAGAGGGAATCTTGCGCACTCAGTGAGCCAAACTCTGCAAAATCTGTTGCTCAACTGTTCCGCCGTCGATCCTCTTCTAAACGAGGTTATGAAATTCCTCCATTACTAAATGAAGACAAGAACTTCGTTCTGGAAGACTCTGACAAGGCAGAACTGTTTAGTGCGTTCTTTGCAAATCATCTTACGATGGAATCTGAACCGGTTCCGACGTTTCAGGCATCCTCATTGAATGTTATCAGCACTATTGATTTCTCCTTAGAACTAATTCGTAAGCAAATAATTCGTCTGAAAAACTCGCACTCTTCGGGAACTGACGGTATTCCAAACTCAGTTATTAAGAGAGTGCCGAGCTTTCCCCCGATTGCTTAGCCATGTATTCTCAGTTTATCTTTTAAACGGATTCTTTCCTGACTCATGGAAGACATCTATTATTCTTCCTGTCTTCAAGTCGGGATCTCGTTCGGACGTAAATAATTATCGAGGCGTTCACAAAACCCCGGCTCTCGCAAAACTTCTTGAAAAAATTATTTTTAATCAAATTCTCGACTTTTGCCAAGAAAATAAGCTTTTAAGCGACTCACAATATGGTTTTCTACCTGGGAGATCATGCGAAGTGTGTCACTTAGCTTTTCTTAACCTCGTCACTTCCCTTCGTAACGAGCAACAGTCAGTGGTTGTGATCTACTTTGACCTGAGCAAAGCCTTTGACAAGGTACCGCACAGACGTCTTCTAGTGAAACTGGAAGCCCTCGGCATCCGGCCTCCTCTCCTTGACTTCATTGGTTCCTACTTGTCTAACCGCAGCCAGAAGGTCCTAGTAGGTAATAGCTATTCGATGCCTCAACCGATCACGAGTGGCGTTTTTTTAAGGCACCGTTCGTTTACGCTGACGATCTCAAGTGCATTTATTCATTTTCTAAAGACACTGCTAATAGTTGCGTTGACAAAATCAACACTGATCTACTTATGCTCTCACGTTGGAGCTGTACTTGGCAGATGGAATTTTCTCCATCCAAGAGCAGTTTCATGTGTTTTGGCCCCGCCAAGCTTCCTGGACCCCTAGTATTTCAAAAATAGTACACTTTTAGAACGATCAACCATAAAAGACTTAGGTCTAAGTTACACGAATAAGCTAGCATTATCGCCTCATGCAGATCGAATTTCTGCAAAGGCTGCACAGATATGTGGTTTTATATCACATAATTTCTTCCTTCCGGAAATAAAGTTAAACCTATACCGCATGTTTGTTCTTCCTATCCTCGAATACTGCTGTCCCCTATTTGGGCTGATGAACGCCTCTGACCGCAGTAAGATTGAAAAAGTTCAGAGGGTTTTTACTCGAAAACTATTTTCTCTTCCTGGATCCAGTTTCTCTTATACGGATAGATGCCAGTTAGCAAACATTAAATTTCTGTGGGTTAGAAGACTCGAAGCTGGTCTCTGCTTCCTGTTTCGCGTTAATTCTAGCCCAAATATCCCACGAATTAACGCTCTCACTCCGGTAAATCGACCCTATGCCACTCGTAATTCCTCCATGATCATTTCACCACCCCTTAGCTCCACAACCAACCGGTCTCAGTTTTTTGCCTCCAAATATGCTTTCATATGGAATAATCTACCACTGCAAATTAGGTTGTCGTCTACATTAGCTATTTTCAAAACCAAATTACGCAAACATTTAACTTCGAAAGATATAAAGTCCTTATTGTCTGTTTCTTTCCCAAACTCGCAACTTTTGGATTTTGAAAGGGTCCTCCTGGTATTTGAGGCAGCTCCCTTGATATTATATGGGTCTCTAATTATATTTTCCATCATCCTCTGCAGAGTCAATCTTTGCATTCACTTTTTCTTCCCCTCCTTTTAAACTAGCATTGCCAACTCTTGACAACCTTGATACTTTCCTTCGAATTTGCAACCCTGACGATAGTCTCCAGGATCTGTTGATGATCGAGGTGGGTTCTGATGGTTTCGCCTCTTTGGTGATGGACTATACAGTCAGCAAGGTCGCATCTCGATGATGATCTCGTGACCTCTACTGTCCCGTCTTCGTTTCGACCATGTTGTCTACGATGAGTTCGTCCTCTCTCACCTCCACTGGTGTTTATAAACAGTAGCTCTGACTGCTATATTACCTCTCACCCGACAAGGAGCGTCCCGAACCCTCATACGCAGTCAGCAACATCACAATACTATCCCATTGCATTTAGCTATTAATTTTTAGTGAAGCAGTTTTTTTCTCCTATTTTTTTAAATTGGCGGCTC
This sequence comes from Schistocephalus solidus, assembly GCA_017591395.1. Taxonomy (NCBI): domain Eukaryota; kingdom Metazoa; phylum Platyhelminthes; class Cestoda; order Diphyllobothriidea; family Diphyllobothriidae; genus Schistocephalus; species Schistocephalus solidus. The sequence goes on along the minus strand of WEDG01005858.1, from coordinate 47,899 downwards.
GCCGAACTCCGCCTCCGATTTAACCCTAGGAGTTTTTTTACTGCTTCTTTTCGAGTTCACCGTATATGCCAACGATTGTTGACTTTTGTTTTAAAATGGCAAATCTTTTTGAATCGGATATGTTTACCATACTACTCATTTCTGCTGTTCATATGGATGCTCACATAGTGCAGCAATTATCCACTTTGTATTTATTTAAACCATGGTACTAAGTTTGTAATGATGGGGCCCTCTGGGCCTTAAATATACAATTTATTTATTTATTATCTCATTCTGAAATGCTACTACCATATTACCCTACTCTACCACCTGACTATTTTTTCCTTAACGGTTTTTTTCTCCTACCTTCTATTCGAAAATGAAGGCCTATTGAACGCTGCCTCCATTTTTATGGTAGGAGTTTTTTTCACTGCCTATTTTGTCAAGTTCACCATTCATTTAAAAACATCGCTAACTGTTGATATAGCAGGACAAGTTACGTATTTGTACATTTTATCTGCACACATTGTAATAACTTTATTTCATTTACTTATATTTCCTAAGACAGTGCCTTGCTGGTCCTTACAAATTATAAATTCAAAAATTCCAAATTTGGGATTGTGAACTGCTCTCTGGAGCAAATCCCTATCGTAATCCCGTCGGCTTTTGAAGATCAAGCTTTTAACCTTGTTCCTTTGGGTTTTGTATGCTTGCAAGGCTAAATTTTCATTGGATCGGCAAAATTTCTTCCAAAGCCTTAATTTCCTAATGATCTCTCTTTGTAGATCCCTTGTTAACCTCTGTGGCCTTTAAGATATTCTTTGTTGTGATGGCGGACATTGGCATTTTATTAGATTCAACAAACACTCCTTAAATAAATTCCAGTCCTCAGTGACATTCCCGGAGCAGAGAAGATCCCAGTCTATTCGTGATGCCTCAGCTCTCATCTTGCAAAAAGTCTCCTTGCCATAGATTGGGCCTGGTTTCACTTATTGCAGATTGCACATAATATAAACCATACTCCCATGAACGTACTGCATGATCTATTCGACCAAGTGGAGGTAGGCAGTGTACCTCGTCTATACTGTCAGGATCCTTAGTAAAGACGAAATCTAAAACAAGTGGCATGTTGTCCCCCACGCGCTCTCGTTGGAGCAAATATATGTTGGGTGTGAAGAGCTTCGAGTGTTGTCTTAAGCAGACGATGATCGAAGGAAAACTTTGATCTCTACGCCTGCAGATCATTCCATCGAATGCTGAAGGCATTGAAGTCACCCATGATAACAACATCAGGTCGATTGCTCATCTCCTTTATGTTCTCCAACAAACAAGTATCAGCGTCAGTGTCTGTCCCCAGTGGTCGGTAGAGATTCATGACTTCAAGGGAGTGCGATCACCGCGTCCATATTTTCAGCCAAATAGCCTCAATACCATTGCTAATCTTCTCTGTCATTTCACACACTGTGACCTTGCTTTTAACATGCATCGCAACTCCTACACCCTGGCGTTGGGTGCGGTCACACCTGAACAGCTGGTATCCGGATAAGGCTAATTCGCAATCACTGATGTTCTGTGACAGCCATATTTCTGTGATTGCTATAATATCGAGAGACAGAACGGCTATCTGAATTCTCAGTTCGTCGAGTTTCGAAAACAGACTTTGGGCGTTGATTAACAGAAATTTCAGTATGCAGCAGTCAGCAGAGCCAAATTTCGTTTGTCTCGAGATTGCCAATGCTAATTTGCGGATGCCATCATAAGAATTGGCTGGTTCCAGTGCAATGTTGCGTTTCTCTGTATCACGCATCCCCTGTAAATCATCAGATTGTTCTCTCCAGCTGCAAGTCTCCTCTTCATTTCTATCCCTAATTCGCGGCGTTTCAGACATTCTGCTGGAGAGTAGTCCGGCTGGAAAAAACCTTCTTATGAGGGTTTCGAAGGTTAGTTTTTCTCGAGAGAAGTAGCTTAGCCTCTTCCTTGTTGTCCAAGAAAATTTTGATAGGCCGTGGTCTCACATTTTGGGACTGTTCAATATCCTTTTTCCGAGCCTGAATGCAGCGCGGACGGTTATCGTCTCTCCTGAATGAAGTATATCATTCAGCAGGCGCTGAAACGGCAAGATCAGCGGATATCCGTTCCTTTGAGGTGTGGGCATTTGATTTAGGTAAGCCCTGGATAACTACGCAGTTCTCTCGGTCTAGGGCGTCTTTTATTCACTGCCGACCATATTTTCCTCTGAATGACCAGAGGGATTCATTAGGTTTGTTTTCAACTTTATAATCGTTTTACGTTGTTTCCCAATGATATCTTACCACTCATTGGTATTTTTGCTCTCAACTAAGTGCTCTTTAGAACTGCTGGGATAGCCGACAGAAGTTGAGTCTGAAGTCGGAACTGCCTTTGGAAGAGGCATTATTGAAGTTGTCCTGATATTACCGTTATTCAATTTTGGTGTTGTTGTGTTTCCCCATTGCAGTTTGCATAAATTTGTTTCTTGGGATGCAACTACGGGCTTCTTAGAGCACACAAGGTGGGAGGATGTGATTTGTGGTTCGCTTTGGTCGTCGTCCGTAGGATTCAAAGACTGTTTTCCTTTTATCTGGTCGTTATGGGTATTCGCGTCCAAACGTTTTCAGTTGTTACGAATTGTAGTTTTTTTGCACTTTTGGCGCCTTGATCACTGCCTTTTTAACTGTTATATGGCTAAAAGTATTCCGTCGAGTATTGTTATCTTGCAAGACCTCCCTAAATCTGCAAGCTCATTTTCCAGTTTTTGAACTCTAAGTAATATATATATAAAATGGCCATTCCGGTCTCCCTTGTCTTTGTCGGTACCATTCCATCATATTCTACACGTCGCTATGCGACCGCCTGCTAGGGCTCTAGTCTGAGCTCCAGGGCACAACGGAACATGCATGTTCCTTAAGCAGATCGGTGAGCCCCACACTATCATATATATATATATATATATATATATATATATATATATATTTAACACATTTCTTCGTTTCCTATCGAAACTATTAGCCAGCCCAGACCAACTGTATGTGCATTTATTTTTACTTGCCCCTGTGGGCTAGAATATAGTGGCCGGCTTCTAGCATTGTTAATAAACGGGCCTCTAAAGAACGTTAACCGCTCTATTCTTGGGCTTATGTTAGATATAACGCATCGCATAGATGCCTGGGAGCCCTTCCGGGTCATTTACACGGTCTCTCAAGCTATCCAAACTTACCTGGACAGCGTTTACTGTCAACGGCAGAAGCGGCTGCAATCGGGTTAAATAAATAAATAAATAAATTGTATATTTAAGGCCCAGAGCGCCCCATCATTACAAACTTAGTACCATGGTTTAAATAAATACAAAGTGGATAATTGCTGCACTATGTGAGCATCCATATGAACAGGAGAAATGAGTAGTATGGTAAACATATTCGATTCAAAAAGATTTGCCATTTTTTAAACAAAAGTCAACAATCGTTGGCATATACGGTGAACTCGAAAAGAAGCAGTAAAAACAAACTCATAGGGTTAAATCGGAGGCGGAGTTCGGCGAGCCGCCAATTTAAAAAAAGGAGAAAAAAAACTGCTTCACTAAAAAATTAATAGCTAAATGCAATGGGATAGTATTGTGATGTTGCTGACAGCTGTTCAGGCGTGACCGCACCCAACGCCAGGGTGGAGGAGTTGCGATGCATGTTAAAAGCAAGGTCACAGTGTGTGAAATGACAGAGAAGATTAGCAATGGTATTGAGGCTATTTGGCTGAAAATATGGACGCGGTGATCGCACTCCCTTGAAGTCATGAATCTCTACCGACCACTGGGGACAGACACTGACGCTGATACTTGTTTGTTGGAGAACATAAAGGAGATGAGCAATCGACCTGATGTTGTTATCATGGGTGACTTCAATGCCTTCAGCATTCGATGGAATGATCTGCAGGCGTAGAGATCAAAGTTTTCCTTCGATCATCGTCTGCTTAAGACAACACTCGAAGCTCTTCACACCCAACATATATTTGCTCCAACGAGAGCGCGTGGGTGACAACATGCCACTTGTTTAGATTTCGTCTTTACTAAGGATCCTGACAGTATAGACGAGGTACACTGCCTACCTCCACTTGGTCGAATAGATCATGCAGTACGTTCATGGGAGTATGGTTTATATTATGTGCAATCTGCAATAAGTGAAACCAGGCCCAATCTATGGCAAGGAGACTTTTGCAAGATGAGAGCTGAGGCATCACGAATAGACTGGGATCTTCTCTGCTCCGGGAATGTCACTGAGGACTGGAATTTATTTAAGGAGTGTTTGTTGAATCTAATAAAATGCCAATGTCCGCCATCACAACATAGAATATCTTAAAGGCCACAGAGGTTAACAAGGGATCTACAAAGAGAGATCATTAGGAAATTAAGGCTTTTGGAAGAAATTTTGCCGATCCAATGAAAATTTAGCCTTGCAAGCATACAAAACCCAAAGGAACAAGGTTAAAAGCTTGATCTTCAAAAGCCGACGGGATTACGATAGGGATTTGCTCCAGAGAGCAGTTCACAATCCCAAATTTGGAATTTTTGGAATTTATAATTTGTAAGGACCAGCAAGGCACTGTCTTAGGAAATATAAGTAATGAAATAAAGTTATTACAATGTGTGCAGATAAAATGTACAAATACGTAACTTGTCCTGCTATATCAACAGTTAGCGATGTTTTTAAATTAATGGTGAACTTGACAAAATAGGCAGTGAAAAAAACTCCTACCATAAAAATGGAGGCAGTGTTCAATAGGCCTTCATTTTCGAATAGAAGGTAGGAGAAAAAAACCGTTTAGGAAAAAATGGTCAGGTGGTAGAGTAGGGTAATATGGTAGTAGCATTTCAGAATGAGATAATAAATAAATAAATTGTATATTTAAGGCCCAGAGGGCCCCATAATTACAAACTTAGTACCATGGTTTAAATAAATACAAAGTGGATAATTGCTGCACTATGTGAGCATTCATATGAACAGCAGAAATGAGTAGTATGGTAAACATATCCGATTCAAAATGATTTGCCATTTTTAAAACAAAAGTCAACAATCGTTGGCATATACGGCGAACTCGAAAAGAAGCAGTAAAAAAAACTCCTAGGGTTAAATCGGAGGCGGAGTTCGGCGAGCCGCCAATTTAAAAAAATAGGAGAAAAACTGCTTCACTAAAAATTAATAGCTAAAATGCAATGGGATAGTGATTGTGATGTTGCTGACTGCGTATGAGGGTTCGGGACGCTCCCTTGTCGGGTGAGAGGTAATATAGCAGTCAGAGCTACTGTTTATAAACACCAGTGGAGGTGAGAGGGACGAACTCATCGTAGACAACATGGTCAAAAACGAAGACGGGACAGTAGAGGTCACGAGATCATCATCGAGATGCGACCTTGCTGACTGTATAGTCCATCACCAAAGAGGCAAAACCATCAGAACCCACCTCGATCATCAACAGATCCTGGAGACTATCGTCAGGGTTGCAAATTCGAAGGAAAGTATTAAGGTTGTCAAGAGTTGGCAATGCTAGTTTAAAAAGGAGAAGAAAAATAGAATGCAAAGATTGACTCTGCAGAGGATGATGGAAAATATAATTAGAGACCCATATAATATCAAGGGAGCTGCCTCAAATACCAGGAGGACCCTTTTTCAAAATTCAAAAGTTGCGAGTTTGGGAAAGAAACAGACAATAAGGACTTTATATCTTTCGAAGTTAAATGTTTGCGTAATTTGGTTTTGAAAATAGCTAATGTAGACGACAACCTAATTTGCAGTGGTAGATTATTCCATATGAAAGCATATTTGGAGGCAAAAAACTGAGACCGGTTGGTTGTGGAGCTAAGGGGTGGTGAAATGATCATGGAGGAATTACGAGTGGCATAGGGTCGATTTACCGGAGTGAGAGCGTTAATTCGTGGGATATTTGGGCTAGAATTAACGCGAAACAGGAAGCAGAGACCAGCTTCGAGTCTTCTAACCCACAGAAATTTAATGTTTGCTAACTGGCATCTATCCGTATAAGAGAAACTGGATCCAGGAAGAGAAAATAGTTTTCGAGTAAAAACCCTCTGAACGTTTTTCAATCTTACTGCGGTCAGAGGCGTTCATCAGCCCAAATAGGGGACAGCAGAATTCGAGGATAGGAAGAACAAACATGTGGTATAGGTTTAACTTTATTTCCGGAAGGAAGAAATTATGTGATATAAAACCACATATCTGTGCAGCCTTTGCAGAAATTCGATCTGCATGAGGCGATAATGCTAGCTTATTCGTGTAACTTAGACCTAAGTCTTTTATGGTTGATCGTTCTAAAAGTGTACTATTTTTGAAATACTAGGGGTCCAGGAAGCTTGGCGGGGCCAAAACACATGAAACTGCTCTTGGATGGAGAAAATTCCATCTGCCAAGTACAGCTCCAACGTGAGAGCATAAGTAGATCAGTGTTGATTTTGTCAACGCAACTATTAGCAGTGTCTTTTAGAAAATGAATAAATGCACTTGAGATCGTCAGCGTAAAACGAACGGTGCCTTGAAAAACGCCACTCGTGATCGGTTGAGGCATCGAATAGCTAATACCTACTAGGACCTTCTGGCTGCGGTTAGACAAGTAGGAACCAATGAAGTCAAGGAGAGGAGGCCGGATGCCGAGGGCTTCCAGTTTCACTAGAAGACGTCTGTGCGGTACCTTGTCAAAGGCTTTGCTCAGGTCAAAGTAGATCACAACCACTGACTGTTGCTCGTTACGAAGGGAAGTGACGAGGTTAAGAAAAAGCTAAGTGACACACTTCGCATGATCTCCCAGGTAGAAAACCATATTGTGAGTCGCTTAAAAGCTTATTTTTCTTGGCAAAAGTCGAGCATTTGATAAAATAATTTTTCAAGAAGTTTTTGCGAGAGCCGGGGTTTTGTGAACGCCTCGATAATTATTTGCGTCCGAGCGAGATCCCGACTTGAAGACAGGAAGAATAATAGATGTCTTCCATGAGTCAGGAAAGAATCCGTTTAAAAGATAAACTGAGAATACACGGCTAAGCAATCGGGGAAAGCTCAGCACTCTCTTAATAACTGAGTTTGGAATACCGTCAGTTCCCGAAGAGTGCGAGTTTTTCAGACGAATTATTTGCTTACGAATAAGTTCTCAGGAGAAATCAATAGTGCTGATAACATTCAATGAGGATGCCTGAAACGTCGGAACCGGTTCAGATTCCATCGTAAGATGATTTGCAAAGAACGCACTAAACAGTTCTGCCTTGTCAGAGTCTTCCAGAACGAAGTTCTTGTCTTCATTTAGTAATGGAGGAATTTCATAACCTCGTTTAGAAGAGGATCGACGGCGGAACAGTTGAGCAACTGATTTTGCAGAGTTTGGCTCACGGAGTGCGCAAGATTCCCTCTGTCTGTCATGTTCAAGACGAATCTTAGAGGCTGATTCAAAAATCTCAGCGATCCTTAGATGTACAGATAACGAACTAGTTTATTGATCTTTCAACTGCTTCTTCAATTTCTTTAGTCGTGGCAAAAGAAATTGAGGAACGGTTGATTCCGAGACGTAGGGCTTGACTATTTTGGTTGACACAAGCTTCAGGATGTTATTTGAAATGACTGACACGAAGTCACAAAGACTTGCTGCGTCGTTCATGGAGGAGAGATTCTGTCAGTCCAATTAGCCAAAAAAGTTACTAATTAAGCTCATATCTGCGAGTTCAAAAGCATGATAGGTACGAACGGCACTAACTTTTTTCGATGAAACAATCGGAAGGCAACAGGGAATTAGTGTATGGTCACTTTGGAAGAGGCCCTGCTTAAAATCAACGAAGAGTGGAGCAATGTCGTTTGAGAAAATCAGGTCTAAAAATATGCTTTACTCTCGTTGAAGTACGGACAAGCTGGGACCCATTAGAAAAATTAATCGTATCTAGGAAAGGCTGAAATCTGGGTGGACAAACGTTTAAAATCCAGTCAATTTCAGGAAAATTAAAGTCTTCAGCGATTATTTTAATGTTCAAATTGAACTTCGAAATCAATTGAAAAATTTCACAATGTTTTGCATCATCAGATGATGAATTAGGCGGGTTGTAAATACATCCGAGAATCGCCTTTTGCCTGGACGACAGGATAATGGATGCGAAGCAGTAATTACCAGAGAATGACGTAACATCTAGATCAAACGGGAAGTTCTTAAATGAAGCTTTAATATAGAGAAGACAACCACCACCACGCTTACTAATGCAGTCTTGACGGTAGAGATCGTACTGGTCTATGACAAGCAAAGAGTCAGAAATTAAGTGATGGGTCCAAGATTAAGTTACACATAAAACATCGGGTATTAGCTCGAAAGCAATGGCTCTCAGTTGCGCCATCTTATTTAAAACAGATCTAGCATTAAGTAATATGACATCTAGCGTAGTTCGAGTATCCAAACTAGGGTTATCGTTACTTATAAAAAAGGAAGACTTGGTGGTCGGGAAGTAAACTGTAGAGAGGTAGGTGCTGGCGGAAAGTAAAATGGCTGCTGTCTACAATTAGCTAAGCTGTTACTGCTAACTAAATTAGGATTATTGTAGAGAAACATATTTGGGTGGTATCCATTGAGAGGAAGGCTATTTTCTGCGTTAGCGAAAATAGGAGAGCCTATAAATAGGATTTTTGAGGAATATTGGAATAATATGGGGGGAGAATAAGGTTTGAAAACGGAACAAATTGTTTTGGAAAACTGGTACCGTAAGGGGTAGGGTTAAATAATGGGGCAGCCTGAGAAATTGATTGGTTGGGATAATTGCTAAGGAAATTTTGGGTATGTATGGTAGCTGCTGGAGGGTTAGGAGGTTTCCCAACTTTAAATAACCTTTGTCTTTTTTGGAACTTAAGTTTGGAGCATCCTTTGACTTGCCCAGGTTTTTGATAAGTTTATTAGATTGGACAGCTGAGACCGGAGTGGATAGCGTGGAATGGGAACGAGGTGGACTTGACCCAGTATTGTTGACTAAGTCAACAGTAGGAATACAAGGAAAACTACGTTGAAACGGAGAAGCAGTCGGTCTTGGCACTTTAGACGGAGTTACTGACATTAAAGGTGGGCTTACGACATGGCGGTCCTGCGCACGCAAAACAACTTCATACAGGCTACGCAGTGGCCATGGCCCAAAGTCACCAAAGCGCCTGCTGCATTTAATTTACCTTTCCCAGTGGCCGCTAGGCCTCTAACGCTGGGTACAAGTCACCTACTTCAACTGTGCTTATCTATGCCACCTCCCCTCCGCCCCCGTTCTCGGAATGGCGTGCATTTCTTCTAAATGCCCGTATCTTTTAATGATTTCAGTAGTAATGTAAATATGCAGACCTAGCAGACATCTAGCAAAAGTAGATGTATGCCCGCAAAATTGTCTTGTTTATTTTTCAATGGGAATTTTCGCAACTCTAATTTGTATATAGTGAAAATAGGCTTATCTTACACATACAGACATTAAAAAAAGTAAACAGTTGTCTATCAGTCAGCTTCGGTTCACTACTTTTGGTAATAATACGTGCTTTAGTGATCAAATATTAACCGATTGGTTGCAAAATCTAATGGGCGACCACAAGGATGGGCGAGGACAAAATATTTGACCTGAAGTAAGATCGCCAACAGCAAGCGACAATGCCTTCAGCTAACATTTGAATTAGATTGCCAAACGAAAGGGTCAGACTTTTCACTCTTCGCGATTACAAACAAAAGGATTGGGGACTGTTAACATCACTTACGGCGGCTTGAAGATAAGCGCTTCTGGAGCGGGAAGCGGCCCACGCCTCAATAAGAGCAAAGCGCGGTTCAACGTACTTTGCGAAAGCCCCCTTTGTTGGACCCCAGTCTTAGGAATTGTATAGAGGATCGTCAACCAGTGGGAACCCTAAAATTCGAGTTCTTAAAATAGTGAAGACTGTCGGCATCCGCTAAAAGGTATACGAGACCTAGCAAGCAATCATACACAATGCATGTCAATTACTACTAACAAAAGGATAGTAGACGAGTAAATTACATTAACTAGTCCTCACCAAGGTATTGAGCGTGCACACGAATTTGGTGCGTACGACCAGTATGTATAAGAAGGCAAATGAGAGGAGAGATAAAGATGTATGAAAGTAACCAAACGCCTGATTTCCTTGCCTGTCACGCAGATAACTGCACCAGAGCAAGACGGAAAACTGGAATATAGATTGAAAGAATGTATCTTACGTCTATAACAAAAACTGTTAAGTTTTTATAACGAGTAACTGTGCAGAAAAATTTTCAAAATTTCGGTTTTGTCTAAAGTTCGACTATGCTCAATTTTATTTGATAACGGTCGACGCTTTAAGACGACTCTCTGCATATATACATATATAAAAGAAGCAATCACGAAAAAGATCAGAGATACTGGAACGGCTATTTCTGGTTTATTAGTATTTTTTGTCATTCATGTTTAGCCCCAGGTCTGCATAAGCTGTGATACGAATCCGGACATTTTAGGTCAACGGTCCAGCCCTGTGCCACTGAGCCACAGGCCAGTTGTCCTGTTGACTGCGATCGCTGATCAGGATATATACAGAAGGTGTGCTATCTTATTAAATGCTAACCGAAATTCTTAAATGTGTTTTCGATTTTACAGGATTATTTAAAAAGGGTTCTTATATTAATTAATGTGCTACATAATGCCAAAATACGTCAGTCACGTCAGTCAGGTCGACTTGTGAACAATGTCCTTTCCGGTTGCCAGTAAAAACTACAGCCTATCGGTAATGTCATTCTGTCGATAACATTAGCCACTGAGCGGCAGCTAGCAGGGCTCGGAGGTTGATCCTCAAGGTATAAGTGGACGAATGTGTCCGGTTACGTGATTGGCTACAGAGATGCGGAACTCACATAGCACGTGTCATTTGCCTGCGCTAATTTCATATTTCTATACTTCTTTCTAACAAAAATATAGTTTCTCGCGATTGGCAAGTCAGATCACGCCAGCAACTAAAATTCCACTGAATGGTTATTTGTGCCTTCCAATACTCTTCTAGCTTTCAGTCAGCTACTAACGCGGATAGTGCCAGATAAATTGTGAGATGATTTGTAAGTGCGCCAACTTACTGAGGCACTTAGATCATAAATTTTCTCAAGTAGCATTCGTACTCATGACAAATCGGTGCGAAGCAGTAGTTGTTTATTCGAAATCGGATCTTGTTGGGTATAGGTTCTTGTATAAACGAATGCAGATGCATGAAAGATGAGTAAACTCTCACCTTGAATACATTTCTTTCGCTGATCTCACTGGAAATTTTAGAAGCAGATTCGCTCTTTTTTTCAATAAGGATAAGACCGGAAGTCATTCTACAGCAGACAAATCACACAGGGTCGACGAATATTTACCAGTCGCGAAGGAAATCTAGCAAATAATCTCTTTTTGATGAAAGAATTCAACCTGGAGAACTGCCGACTTTACTGTATGGTCTGCTGTAAACCGATTTGACCTTTAAGCATGTTTATTTGGTTACGTAAGCGAACATGAAAATGGTTTAAGATAACACAGGCTGGAATGGAGAATTATCATGACGACGGGCTTTAAAATTTGAGCCGCAATTTTTTCTCCTCCATTCACCTGTAAATTTTCTTATATTTACATGGACTGGCCCATTTTTGCATTAGATACTGCTGTTTATCAATGTTTATATTACCTACGATAAGAAGGCCATTTACATACAACGCCTGCATCGTCTCGAATAAAATCTGGCACAAGTTGGCGACACATTGGCAGACAACTGTCCATGATGCCGAGAGTTGCAGCTTTCGGTTACTTTATATCTTATGTTTTCTTCCGATGCTCTATTTTGCGTATTAATTTTATCTACAGTTAATGGAGGCCTTTTAGCTGAAAATTTGAAACGATAATTTCAAAACAAAGCGTATGAACCTCTTAACAATGCCGGCTTATTTACCGTCGCTAGTTAACTAATAGGTAACTCCAGGTCAAAAAGTTTAGAATTAAAATAGGACGGGAAGGCAACTTTTCATCGCTCCCTAAAAAAGAAACCCATGACTTACTCAAAACATACCCACCCAGACCGATAGAGACCCCGGAAATACAGGACCTGCCTTTAACTTGCTTGCTGACCAGCTGGCCCATCTACAGATGACAGATGATGGAACGACCATTGGCTCCTTGATAAATAGGCTCTGCGATCTGGTATAGCGGCCTACATTAGTAGTTTCATCGTTGAGCAGTCGCAAAAAGAGTCAAAGCCCCGGATTTTTTTAATCTACTAACAAGTCTGACAAGGGTAAGGGCTAAAAGTTATCTTCTTTCGGAGCCACGAGCGAGCGGGATTTGAATTCGGTTCTTTAAGGTCATAAAGGTGGCCAGGTCGGTCTCCATGAGAATATATAAATATTTATAGTATGTTTACGGCATCGTTAAGCTCTTTAAATTGCACTTCCTTACTTTTACCTTTCACAAGAAACAATATTTATGGTTTATTCAGCTCCGAAGCCAACGGGGTCAAACGCCAACAGGATCCACGTCCTACCAGCATTACCTAGGTGCACATCAATCGCTGTCCACCTAACATTCAATTCCCGAACACCAAAGACGCTCGCTTCAATCATCTCTCCGTGTCGGGCATCGGCATTTCTGCTTTTCAAGCCCCCGCATCGTTGCTATCACCGCCGCAGCTGAAGTGCGAATTAAGATACGAAAAGGTAAAGGTCCTCGTAATAGCAGACTAAACTGCGTTGGCCAGATTGAGAGGCATAAAGGACTTTAGTCCAATCATCATCCGAACAGAAACATACTATTTTAGGATGGGGGTGGAGGGAGCTGTGGCAGTCTTGCTCCACAACTACAACTTATAGTGCCTTAGATGGGAAGCCTGCGAATACTCGCATAATCAGTGAACTCTTAGAATTCATCGACGTAACGGCACTTCGATGTTCGAATTCGAACCAGATACACACAATTCTCTTTCGACTAAACATCAAAGAGGAATGCTTTCTAGTTCGAGCAATTTCTATCTCGTTCACCCCACCCCAATACATAGAATCGATCAAGTCACTCAGTTTCGGCGTGAATGAGTGAATGAAATAGTTAAAGGCCTCCAGAGATTGTAAATGGACGTTGCTGTTGAATCTGAGCAGAACCAAAAACAGAGCCGTCAGTACATCTTAGTAACTAGATCAGAAACCTAATACATAAACAAATCGAGAAAACGCACCGGTCAAGTCTATGAATGACGTAGAGGTTGGAAATGTGTCTTTCGTTGTATAAGATTTTCGCGAGCGTGTTGTGGTGAAACTGGCCACATGGATGCACATGAAGCGAAGAGGGCTTGTTTACGACAAGGAGTTGATCGTCTTTGAAAACATTTTAATCTCTTCGTCTTAGAAAGGCAAAAATAACGATTAGAGTGATAGGAAAGGCTCACCTAACACCAGCCGTTCATGCCTGTGCACATTGTGCTCCACAAGGTCCGAGTCGCGCAACATGTAGTCAAGTCCTACGGGACTCCCATTGACCTTGATCTGGCCATGAGTCATGCGATGTTTCTAGGTAAGGAGACCGGTTAGTCGAAAAGAAAAAGACTTTAAAACCTACAATCATCTCTTCACTGTCAAAATTGAACTCGCTGGCAAGAACGTTATAGAGCTTTTGTCCAACCCACCGCCGTTTGCAAAATGCTGTAAACGTGTAATAGTAGGGAACAACCTGAAACCTTGTTATAAGAATTCGTTGCTTACCTTGCGAAAACCATTATCTGAATAGTACTTTACGGGCTGCTGTTGTTGCTGTCGCTGAATGGCTATGAGGTGGAGGTCTTTTCGGGATCTCACTCAAGGCTTCTCGCCATCCCCTTGACCAAGCGGAGTTACGAGTGCCACACTGTCTGAAGTTAATCCGATTTCAGGGACAATTTTTGAGGTATTTCTGTTCACAGCTTGATAAACTTTCACCTGTAAGCAACTCTTTAGCTCCCGATAAACTTGCCTTGGCAGCCCACCGTAGGCGTTAATCTACAAGATAAAAACAAAAAATAGGAAAGATTGAAGAATTTAGATTTAAAAAGGGAACCCTGATAATCGCCGATCCCCTCTTCTTGCCTTATTTAAGCCAATCTGTGTACAAGCGTTGCCGAAAAGCTCAGGTCTAGAACTCAATTGCAGTCGAGAAAGAGTAAGCCATTGACTCTAGCATTAGATTCAGTGGCCACTTGATTCAATGTTCAAAACTCAGACCTTCTGTCTGGGTAAGGATATGACTAGCTAACAATTCAAGTCTCCGCTGTTCTTGCTTGGTCTTCACTGCAACAACCTGCAAGGGCTCTAGACTAGAGCTTTAACCGAAACGACATTCTCAAATCTCGTCTCGCGCGTGTTTGGAACATTTATCCGGCCGGTTTTAGAATATTGCGTTCAGGCGTGGCGCCCTTGGACGAAACATGACTACTCTGCTGGAGAAAGTTCAACGGAGGGCAACGAAATTAGTAAGCGGATTGGAATGCCGACCCTATGAGGGCCGCCCAGAAAGACTTAAAATTTTTCCTCTCTATACTGGTCCGGACGATATACCGGCCAAGTTCTTGAAAGAACTGGCCAGTGAACTGTCCAAACCACTAGCGCATATATTTAATTCGTCATTTGAATCAGAGAAACTGCCATCCGAATGGAAGGCAGCAAATATATACCCCATATACAATATTGGTGCTCGGTCTAATGTCAACAATTATTGGCCTGTCAACCTAACCTCCATTTGCTCTAAAATAATGGAATCAATAATCAAGAAGGCAACCATGAAGTTCCTTGAGGAAAACCAATTACTCTCAGATCTCCAGCATGGCTTCAGACAGAATCGCTCCTGCCTTTCTAGTTTATTACTCTCCACAGAGCAGTGGACTCATGCACTGGACGAAAATGGTAGGGTTGACGTTATATACACTGATTTCAAGAAGGCGTTTGACAGTGTCCCACACAAACGTCTCATCTACAAATTATTTGAAATGGGAATAAGTGTAATATTGCTGACATGGATTGCAAACTTTCTTATAGGTAGATTGCAAACTGTGTGCGTCGATACCTCGAAGTCAACACCTACTCCGGTTCTAAGTGGTGTCCCCTAAGGCTCGGTTTTAGGGCTTTTACTCTTCTTAGTATATATCAACGACTGTGTTGACGTTCTGGATTGCAGCGCCATCATGTTTGCAGATGATGTTAAATTTTGGAGGGTCATAAGGTCTTATTTCGATAGGCACGCACTTCAAGAGTATCTTAACCGTCTTAGCAGCTGGTCTGCTTGTTGGTTCTTAAATTTTAAAGTTGGGAAGTGTGTGGTGCTGTGACTGCGTACCAGAAGGACCAGTGAGGAGGATGATTCCTACCAATACATTCTAAATGGGCAGCCCCTTTCAATTGTTCAGGAACAGATGGACCTCGATGTTCTAATAAACTCCTCACTTAAACCATCTTCACAGTGTCTAAAGGCAGCTTAACGCGCTACACAGGTCTTATTTGCTCTCAGACGTGGATTTGTGCAGATTTATAAGGAACTATTCAGAAAAAACTAAGGGGTATTTGTTCGATCTCACTTGGAATATGCCGTTCAGGCCTGGCATCCGTGGTTTAAGAAGGATTATCTACAGCTGGGACGAGTGCAGGCAAGGGCAACGAAGATGGCCAAGAATCTTAGGCATCTGCCTTACGAAGCCAGACTGGTTGAATTTGATTTGTTTCCTCTAAATTACAGGCAACTACGCGGTGACCTCATCCAAACCTACCGGATTGTCAGAGGCCGCGAGTGTGCCCTAGAATTTGCTGACTTCTTCGAATTGGCTAGGACAGAACATCTGCGGGGTCATCCCTTTATACTGCAGCGGAAGTTTGTCCACACGGAAGTTTGTCGCAGAGGATCGTTGGAACATTGAACGGACTCCCTGACGAGGTGATCCTTTCAGAAACTGTTGACACATTTAAATTCAAACTAGATACTCATTGTCTGAGAAACTATTGTGAATATAATGAATATTGTGTAAGCAGTGGCAGCTTGCGCCTGGCCCACACATATCCATGACCCTACGTTTTCATTTGTCAGATTTATCACTGTAAACGTTTGTACTATTGTTATTTTTGCATGTGAATAGGGAGCTCAAGGGCAAAAGCCTACTTCCCTCATTTAAGTGACTTAAAGTGACTTATAGGCAATACAGAGGGGATATGATCTTAGTCTTCAAACTGGTCAGAGGAGTTGATTGTGCCTTTCAGATGGCCAACTCTTTGAATTGGCAAACATGACAAGTCTCCGAGGACACCCATACAAACTGAAAAGAAAACACGCCAAACTTGAAGTGCGGGCCAACTTCTTTTCCCAACGGGTGATTGAATAATGGAACAAACTGCCAGCTTCGGTTGTTCAGGCTGAAAGCGTTGAAATGTTTAAAAAAGACTCGATGCATTTTTACTTGATGGACATATATTTAGTCGACAGCAATGATCGATATACTAAAACGACTATCGCCATGTAACATTTGCTTGTTTTGCTAGCGTCTATCTGTAAAAGGGTTATCAAAGGCTCTGCCTATCTCCCTTATATATACTTAATTATACTGAATTATATGGGTGAACCGATTGATGTGCGCAAACTTTATCAGAGGAAGTAATGTTTTATTGACAGTACGGTTTCAGCGATGGCAATAGGTATGATACTTCGTGTAGTTATTTGTATCATTTATCACCGGAAGTTACTTAGTCGGCCAGACTATCCTCAGCATATGTAGGCAGAAAGACCAGCATCCGAAGCAGGTGAGCATAAAGAACCAAGATAGAGCAATTCTGGTAGTTACTTGTCTTGGATGCCTTTTGGACTGACACGAATACATGCAGGTCAGCCGTAGCGACCAAAACACTGTTTCACGGAAGATGGTATGCAGGATGTCATTGGAGTTAAGTTGGAGTTTAGCCACGGTTTGACGAACATTGACTATTATTCGTTCTGTTATTTGCCTGGTTTTCACTGATTCTAATCATCCGACAACTCTTTTCTCTGCGCCGGTTATGGTCATGCCACGTAGCACAAAATAAAGCTATCAGATAAGGTATGGTATCGAAGAGTTATTGGACACATTAGGTAATTCACGCTCCCTCATTGAAACACATGGTTTAAAGCATTCAGGAGACCTTAACAAAAGATGCGGTCTTCATAGCAGACCGCGGAAGACCAGTGACCTGAACTTCCAGAATTCATCACTACGTTCGCTGTTGGAAAAAAAACGCTGAAAACTGCTTGTAAATTGGCAGACTTAAACGCTCAATTGCATTTACTGTCCAGCACTTCTAACGTCGACCGTATTTACGTTTTGAAGGATTTGAAACGGGGTGAGCACTGAACGCTGGTAGTTTTTTGGCTTCGCAAAGAGGAGAGGGCGCAACCACTGGAACAGTCAGTTTATTAATATGAGCTTTATAATTGGTGCAGCAGCCTCAGGAAGGCAACAATTGTTATTTCGGTATATTTATTGAGGTACTACTACCTGATATCATAAAATTATATAAGTGAATATTATTCGGTATGACAGTGCATGGTTGGAGCACATTTTATGCAGAACCGAGGACACCAGATGCGTGGGACACGCGGAACAGGCGGTGAAAGTGAAATTCAAACGGTTTTGACTAATAGAAGCTGTTAAGGCCAAATACTCGCAGTGCAATGAATTCTGAAATAGCGACACTCATTTCGGATAATTACAGTGACATGCTTTCTTTATGAGAGGAAAAACTAAAATTAAGCTTTTCAAAAAGAAAACACACCTGATAACAATTTTGCAGTGTTTTGCTCGCTCACATACGGTTTTTGACGCCTGTCCTGTTATGCTCCTCAGTAACGGCCTCGTTTTGGCACACACCCGCAAGCACAGCCTCTGCACCCCCATACAATGAGCTGTTATTTTCGTGGCTGACGGAGAGTGAAACATGCTGCGAAGCATACTTCACACACGGTCTGAATCCCGGCCACATGGGGTTCAACCCATACAGGGTTATTCCTGGGGTTGTGACCTGTGGAATTTCTCTTGAAGTTGAGGGCGAGTAGGGAGGACTTTAAGACTAGTCGCGTTGATCCTGTGCACTCTGGGCAGGACTTATTTTAACCCAAGCATACGCGTACTGTACTCACATGGGTGATTGGGGGGGGTCATCTCATTTACTCAACGTACGGAACACTATCCAGATATGCGAAGATCTTGCACAAGCATCAAGAAACAGGTTAATTGTTATCAGGGACGGGTGGATACCCCTGGATCAGTGGTATTGATTAACAGAAACTGTGTAAATGTAAAAATCGTGCACTATGTCAAAATGCGGAGGAAAAAAAAGTATGCAGTCGTCAAGGGACAGTAAACAAGGCTTAACTGCAGGCCTCTGAATAGCCGCAGGAGCTGAGACTGACAGAAGACTTTCGAAAGAGTTGTTGTCAATTCAATATTATGCCGCATTTAAATTTCCTTCATTCAGCTCCTATTTCAGAAAAAAAATATAGAGTAATCAATTCACTCAACTCCAAAGAGTACCATCATATAAAATTTGTGTACGCCGTTCGCGCCTAATAGGCTCACTCAATCATTGCTGATTATGGATGAGCCACGGGTCATGCATAGTAGAGAAGATCAATTATGGTAATATAGCAGCAAATAAAGAATTATACTACAGAAGGGACATGACGAGTCAAACTGATGACCATTCTCCCAAACCAAGTCCGAAAAGCATGTTGACGAATAGAAAACTAAAATACGCATGTAGATACGTCCTCGCACTGAGATATTGGTTATTGTTAGCCCACTCAAAGTCACTTTAAGTCACTTTCAAGATGGAATTAGGCTTTCGCCTTTGAGCTTGCTATTCACATTCAAAATTAGTTCATTGAGGCAGATTTACGAAGTAAACTAATATTTTTAAGGTTACGTGGTCACAATGTCTTCGTGGTGCTCCAAAATATGCATGTCAAGCCGATGTCTGAATGTATTCACAGACTTAGACAATACAAACGCCTCAGGTAGCTGTCTCCACGGTTCAACGACATTGTTGGAAAAAAATACCTCTTCACGTCTTATAGTCCTTGGGGCACGCGTATTTTGAACATAAATCCTCGGAGATTAGTCATAGTGGCAAGTTTGAAAAAGTTATCACACTGGAGGGTGCAATCCATGCCACGCATGATACTTTTAGAATTTAGAATTTATATTTGGTTAGCACCAGCAAGGCACTGTCTAAGCAAACATTAGTAACGAAATAAAGTTATGACAATGTGTGCAGATAAAATGTACAAATACATAACTTGTCAACAGTTAGCGATGTTTTAAACTTAATGGTGAACTAGAAAAAAAATTGGCAGTGAAAAAAACTCCTACCATAAAAATGGAGGCAGAGTTCAATAAGCCTTCACTTTTTAAAAGAAGGTAGGAGAAAAAAACTGCTTAGGAAAAAAATGGTCAAATGGTAGAGTAGGGTAATACGGTAGTAGCATTTCAGAATGAGATAATGAAACGTCGAGGTGATTAGTTCTTGATCACTTAGGCGTATGAAACAAAATCTCATGAAAATGCGTCAATGAACTTAAGTCCTCAGCATCTTAGGATCCAGAATTGAATTCTGATGATGGTTAGTATCCAAAGAAACGGTAGCATTTTAGACTGTGGACCAACGAATGTGTACGTCCGAATGACGTCATTTTTTGGATGACTGGTGATATAAGGAGACATCATAGTTCATAGGCGACCTGAGGTAGCGAATATATAGTTTCAAGAGGGTCATTTAAATTCCCGATGGTCCTTTCTCCGAGTCATGGCGAAAGCTACTGGGAAAAGATGAGGAAATAAAAGGTTAATAGAATCAGTGTTAAGATAAATGTGCAGTCTTCGCTTGAATGCAGATAGACTAGGTAACGACCTAATTTCAATTGGCAAGTTATTCCAAAGAAAACTATACCTAAAAGCAAAGAAGAGAGAGCGTTTACACGTGGAGGACGCAGGGGGAGTTATAATAAGTGTAGAATTTCTTAGGTTAAAAGGAAGAATAACGGGGGTAATGACAGAAAGCTTGGAGAGAGTTGAACTATTATTTAGTGGGAAATGAGACAAAAGCCTGCTTCAAGTCTCCTGACCCAAAGAAATTTTAGCTTCATTAGCTGGCATCTTGTTGAGTAGGAAGTAGTTAAAAGAGTCGGAAATAGGATTTTCTTGTGAAATGTCTTTGTACATTTTAAATTTTTGAACGGCTAGATTCGTTCATTAAACCGAAGAAAGGACGGCAAAATTCAAGAATGGGAAGTACAAACATACGATAAAGTCTTAATTTAATTTCAGGAAGTTAGAAATTATAAGAAATAAAGCCACAAATCTGAGCAGCTTTGGCCGTAATTCTATCGGCATGAGAGGAAAGATCGTATTTATTGGCGTAGCTTAAGCCTAAGTCCTTGATGGAGGAACATTCAATCATAGGGCAACCTTTAAAAATAAGAGGATGCGGCAGCCTTAAAGGCCCAAAACGCATGTAGCGACACTTAGTAGGTGAGAACTCCATTAGCCATGTGGAGCTCCACGCCGAAAGAGCGTCTAGGTCTGAATGAATTTGTTCAAGGCACCGTTCGGTCGTAGAGTTAGAGAAGGAATACACGCATTTGAGGTCATCAGCATAAATAAAAGATTGAGAATGTTTAACTATCGATGAAATATCATTTATATACAGTAAGAACAACAGAGGACGTAAAACGGTACCTTGAAGGACGCCACTCACAATCGGGGTAGCAATTGAGTATGAGGACCCCACTAAAACTTTTGTTTTCGATCATTTAGGTATGATCTAATAAAGACAGTAAGCGGACAACGTTCTTTGCAAATCATCTTACGATGGAATCTGAACCGGTTCCGACGTTTCAGGCATGCTCATTGAATGTTATCAGCACTATTGATTTCTCCTTAGAACTAATTCGTAAGCAAATAATTCGTCTGAAAAACTCGCACTCTTCGGGGAACCGACGGTATTCCAAACTCAGTTATTAAGAGAGTGCCGAGCTTTCCCCGATTGCTTAGCCATGTATTCTCAGTTTATCTTTTAAACGGATTCTTTTCCTGACTCATGGAAGACATCTATTATTCTTCCTGTCTTCAAGTCGGGATCTCGTTCAGACGTAAATAATTATCGAGGCGTTCACAAAACCCCGGCTCTCGCAAAACTTCTTGAAAAAAATTATTTTTTTATCAAATTCTCGACTTTTTGCCAAGAAAATAAGCTTTTAAGCGACTCACAATATGGTTTTCTACCTGGGAGATCATGCGAAGTGTGTCACTTAGCTTTTTCTTAACCTCGTCACTTCCCTTCGTAACGAGCAACAGTCAGTGGTTGTGATCTACTTTGACCTGAGCAAAGCCTTTGACAAGGTACCGCACAGACGTCTTCTAGTGAAACTGAAAGCCCTCGGCATCCGGCCTCCTCTCCTTGACTTCATTGGTTCCTACTTGTCTAACCGCAGCCAGAAGGTCCTAGTAGGTAATAGCTATTCGACGCCTCAACCGATCACGAGTGGCGTTTTTCAAGGCACGGTTCTAGGTCCCCTTCTCTTTATTCTGTACATAAACGAAATTTCAGCTTTACTCACAAATTCACAAACTTTTGTTTACGCTGACGATCTCAAGTGCATTTATTCATTTTCTAAAGACACTGCTAATAGTTGCGTTGACAAAATAAACACTGATCTACTAATGCTCTCACGTGTGAGCTGTACTTGGCAGATGAAATTTTCTCCATCCAAGAGCAGTTTCATGTGTTTTGGCCCCGCCAAGCTTCCTGGACCCCTAGTATTTCAAAAATAGTACACTTTTAGAACGATCAACCATAAAAGACTTAGGTCTAAGTTACACGAATAAGCTAGCATTATCGCCTCATGCAGATCGAATTTCTGCAAAGGCTGCACAGATATGTGGTTTTATATCACATAATTTCTTCCTTGCGGAAATAAAGTTAAACCTATACCGCATGTTTGTTCTTCCTATCCTCGAATACTGCTGTCCCTATTTGAGCTGATGAACGCCTCTGACCGCAGTAAGATTGAAAAAAAGTTCAGAGGGTTTTTACTCGAAAACTATTTTCTCTTCCTGGATCCAGTTTCTCTTATACGGATAGATGCCAGTTAGCAAACATTAAATTTCTGTGGGTTAGAAGACTCGAAGCTGGTCTCTGCTTCCTGTTTCGCGTTAATTCTAGCCCAAATATCCCACGAATTAACGCTCTCACTCCGGTAAATCGACCCTATGCCACAAGTTTTTGTTACAGTCGAGTAAGGGCGGAGTTACATTCAGACACTTAGCCGATGACCGAACATGGAAGATAAAAGCAACAGATTTGGATGAATTGCCATCACTTAGTGCCCGAGACTCCCTACGCTTATCTCTCGCGAGCCTAATTTTCAATGCTTATTCAAATATTTGTGCAATCCTTAAATGAACTGACAAAGAGCTTTTAGATGAATCTTTAAGTTGTTTTCGTAATTTTTTTAAGTCTGTTCTGGAGAAAATGCGGAACAGTAGAAGAAGCTGTATATGAATTTAAAATCTTAAACGGCATTAAAGCCAGTATTTGTTCTGTGAGGCTCTACAATAGCTCATGGAAAAAGTTTGGATCGTTGATTGCGAATATGCTATGCCAATCTAGAGTGCTTACGAAATTATATATCATTTCATGGTTATTGTTAGCAAAGTCGAGGTTATTGCATTTAACTTCAGGCTTTGTAAGAAGGGGAACTGGAAAACTACAGTGAATTATTGCGTGATCACTTGTGAAAGATCATGATGAAAAATTCATTAAGAGAGGGTGGACATAATTTGTAAAAAAATTAAATCTAAAATGTTGTCATTTCTAGTACCTGATCGACCAATTTCTGATGTTTAGGCGGAGAGGAATTTGCCTGCCAGTCAACGTCTGGCAGATTGAAACCGCCTACGATTATTTTGACATCAAATTGAATGTCTGCAACTTTTTCAAATAGTTCACAGAGCTCGCTTTCATTGCCAGAATAACACGGAGGATTATAGACACAGCCAATTAACGCTTTTTTATTGTGAGGGAGGATGACTGAAGCAAAGCATACATTTCCAGAAAAGGACTAAATGCTAAGCTGAAACGGGAAATGTACAAAGGATGACTTAATATAAAGGAGGCAACCACCGCCACGTTTTTCAGCGCGGTCTTGTCGGTACAAATTGAAATTATCTATAGCAAGCTTTGAGTCAGAAACAAGAGAGTGAGCCCAGGATTCAGTGCTGCACAGCACATCTGGATCAAGCTAAAAAGCTACTGTTCTAAGCTCAGCCATCTTATTTGCAACTGACCTCGCATTGAGTGAAACAAAGCTGAGCGTGGTCCTGAGCTGCAGGTTACGCTCGTCAGTATTTATAAAAAAAGGATAATTTGGTGGCGGAGAAGAAAACTGGAAAGAAGAAACGAAAGGTGGGAAACAAAATTGCTCTGGTCTACAATTTGTCGAAATGTTACTGTTAAGAGAACTGAGATTATTGTACAACGGCATATTTGGATGAAAACCTTGTAAAGGAAGGCTATATTGTGGCATTTGAAAGGTAGGGGTGGCATAGAAATGAAATTTTGAGGGAAGTTCGCATAAATTGGCGGAAAACCTGCATTTGAAAAAGGAATAAATGATTTCGAAAAACTGGCAACATAATTAGAAGCGTTAATTATTTGGGGATTTCGGCCACCTTTTGGGTTGGGAAGGATGCTAACATTAGCGTTCGCAGCTGTTGTAGATGCTGAGGGGTTAGCAGGTTTCCCATCGGTAATGACATTACTGATTTTAATGCCTGGATTAGCCAATGATTCAGATTTACTAGGAGTTTTCTTAGGTTTAGTAGATTTGGCAGCTATAGCAGGCATAGTTTGCTTGGGATGAGAAAGAAGTGGCTTTGACACAATTTCACTCAAACCAGGAACAAGGTTAACGGGTGAAGATTCAGCTGGAATCAAAATTCCTGTCGATCCGGAGGGCCGTGGGCTTGCATTAGCTACAGGACAAACCTCTGAGATAACTTTTGATATTGAAGGTGTAGACGAAGGCTTCTTGTTTGCTAATGAGGGTGAAACCCGACGTTCCATTGGGGTTTTATCCCTACAGATAAACAACTTGTTTTTTTTTCAAATATTGAGCTGAGTGCTCATGCTTAGAGAAAAATAAGGTCAACTTCAATCGCTGAAAAACGTTTGACCAGATCTGGCGGGTTTTTGCTACGGGAAGACAACCTTTTAGCTTCAGCGACTTTAAAGTTAAAGCCGCATGAGTAAAGGAAATGAAATGCAACGTCCAGGGAGATTTTACTCTTGGGGACGTTTTTTAAAAGAAAATTTGAAACTTCTCTTATGTCGGTCAATTGACTCGGTACTGACCATGTTTATAAAAGGCTCCAGTTTCAAGCATTGTTGAGAAGTGAGTGAAGACAACTTTCCCTCAAAAATAGTACCAAGGATCGTGAAGAGAGAACCATATTTAGACATAAAGGTATTAAAGTTTTCCAGGGCGTCAAGGTCTAATTTCTTTATGCTTAAGGAGGGTTTCTCTAGTGGAAGTTTTACGCGAAGTTGATGTTTGCGTCTAAGCACTGACTTGGGGTTTCATATTGATTTTAAAATATAAGTTTTGCGGAATAAAAGATGTAATATTTGAAATATGTGTCTTAAGCAAGGCACTGCAAGCAAATATCTGCTAGGTAACGAGTTTAAACTGAAAATAGAATTAGCGAAGTGGCTATGCAGGATGAAAAATTATATCAACTGGTATACCAGTAACTGCAAATTATTCTTCGCTGAAAATAAGGTAAACTTACAAAATTGCAACTTTATTTCTAGAATTAACCTTTATATTCCGTCCTTTTGATCTGCGAGAGTTTTAATGAGGCTATGTTGGGTGAAAAAGTTTAAAAACTTTATATTTTACCCTTTTGCAATTGCAATAACTGCAAGTGCGTGCAGCTGATAATGAGGTAGAAATACAATAAATTGTCAGTAATTAAGCTAATATTTTCAACAGGAAACGAAGAAATCGGTTTAAAAATTCGAGAATTCACTTATCTTCAAATTTGAACCAACCGCCTTCGACCTTGACCTTGGAAGGTTTGCGTCAAGTCTCCGTATGTGCAATAGTTTCTCAGCAAATGAGTATCTAGTTTGCATTTAAATGTATCGACAGTTTCTGAAAGGACCACCTCATCAGGGTGTCCGTTTCATGCTCCAACGACCCTCTGCGAAAAGGCGTTTCGACGGACGTTTGTGTAGACCAACTTCTTCAGCAGTTTAAAGGGATGACCCTGCACATGTTCCGTCCCAACAAATTCGAAGCAGTCAGCAAACTTTAGGGCACACTCACGGCCTCTGACAATCTGGTAGATTTGGATGAGCTTACCACGTAGTTGCTTGTAATTGAGAGGAAACAAATCAAGTTCAGTCAGTCTGGCTTCGTAAGGCAGATGACTAAGATTCTTGACTATCTTCATAGCCCTTGCCTGCACTCGTTCCAGCTGTAGATATTCCTTTTCAAACCAAGAATGCCAGGCCTGGATGGCATATTCCAAGTGAGACTGAACAAATGCCACGTAGGTTTTTCGGAAGATTTCCTTACCAATCTGCATAAATCCACAAATAAGACCTGTGTCACGCGTTTAGCTGCCTTTAAACACTATAAAGATGGTTTGAGTGATGAGTTTTTAAGAACACCTAGTTCATTTTGTTCCTCGACAAACGAAAAGGGCTGCCCATTGAGAAGTTATTGGTAGGAATCATCCTCCTCACGGGTCCTTCTGGTACGGAGTCTTAGGACCACACATTTCCCAGCGTTAACATTTAAGAGGCAACGAGCAGACCAGCTGCTAAGACAGCTGAGACTTCTTTAAGTGTGTGATTATTGGCATAAGATATGATGGCCCTCCACAATTTACCATCGACTGCAAGCATGACGGCGCTGCAACCCAGGTCATCGACACAGTCCTTAACGTAAACTAAGAAGAGTGATTGCCCTAAGACGTAGCCTTGGGGACACCACTTAGAACCGCAGTAGGTGTTGACTTTGAGGTATCGGTGCACAAAGTTTGCAATCTTCCTGTAAGAAAATTTGCGATCAATTTCAGCAATATTACTCTTATTCCCATTTCAGATAATTTTTAAAGTAGACGTTTGTGAGGGACACTGTCAACCGCCTTCTTGAAATCAGTGTATATGTATGTACACACGTCAACCCTACCATCTTCGTCCAATGCACGAGTCCACTGTCCTGTGGAGAGCAATAAACTGGAAAGACAAGAACGATTCTCTCTGAAGCCATGCTGGAGCTCTGAGAGTTATCGGTTTTCCTTCAGGAACTTCATGGTCGCCTTATTAATTATTGATTTAATTACTTTACAGCAAATGGAGTTTAGGCTGACAGGCAGATAATTGTTAACAATAGCTCGAGCCCCACTCTTGTACATGGGGTATATATTTGCTGCCTTCCTTTCAGATGGCAGTTTACCGTATTCAAATGACTAATTGAATATATGAGCTAGTGGTCTGGAGAGTTCGTGTAACGAACCACAGTTCAGTCAGAATTGTTTAAATGGACTGGGAGCACTTTCTATCGTTCTTTTCTAATGAACGTTGCGTTTGAGTGATAGGCATGGTGCTTAGAGACCCTGTTCAATACGCGCATCGTCTAATAACGACTAAAGGTGCGTTACTCGCCTGAGTGTGTGCCAAACTCGACGTCCTCGGCCGCTTCATTCGCCTGGAATCACGGTCAAGGTCGCAGGCGTTCGGTTCAAATTCGAAGATAAGTGAAATTTCGAATTTTTAACACATTTCTTCGTTTCCTATCGAAACTTTTAGCTAAATGGTCGCCAATTTATTTGTATTTCCAACTCTTTATCAACTGCATAGCCTCTTCGCTTATTTTTTTCAGCCTAAAATCGTTACATAGAAGATTTTTGCTTGCAGTGCTTTGCTTAAAACATATCTTACAAATATTCCATCTCTAAATTAATCACTACTGACAATATTCCTTTCGTATTATCACTTTTAAAAATACTAATAGTTTAAACTCAATATGAAACCTCAGTCACCGCTTAGACTCAAGTCTTCCCTTAGCGGAAAATTTCTCTTAGAAACACCCACTGTATATATGAAGAAACTTGGCCTTGTCGCCTAGAAAACTTTCATATTTTTATGTCTCAATATGGCTCTCTGTTCATGTGCAAAATTGTCTTCACTCATTTCTCAATGATGCGAGATACTTGAGACGTTTATAAACATGGTTAGTACTGAGTCATATTACCGACATGAGATAATATATATTTGTATATTTTTAAGGGTTATAGGCGTTGCCCTTGATGAACCCTCTTAATGTCAAGGTATCATTTCATGTGTACAGTCAATATAAAATGGTGTACATTTAAAAATGTCTGAGTCAAAGCACAACATAACATTAAATGCGTTTTCACAGCCATAGGCGAAACATTGTGGAACAAAATAAGAGCCCGAAAGATTTTAAAAGGCTGGTTTTCAGTAATAATGTTGTGAAAGTCGTCTTTTGTCAAATATCATGCCATCAAGCCTTCTTTTAAAATCAGTTATGCTGTCAGAGGTAACCGTCTCGCTTGGTAACGAGTTCCGAAGTCGTACCACTCGTTGGCTGAAACAAAATTTTCTGAGGTTCAATCGCGTGCGTTCGCTATTAACCTTGTAAGGATGACCACGCAGATGAGTTGTGCAGGCAAAGTCGAAGAAATCCTCCGATCTCAGGGAAGAATCATGGCCCCAGATAATCTGGAATGTCCAGAGCAGGCTACACCGTAAGTGCCTGTAAGAAAGAGAAAATAAGTCAAGCTTTTTGAATCTGTATATTTGTATATTTTGAAGGGTTACAGGCATTGCCCTTGATGACCCTATTAATGTCAAGGTATCATTTCATGTGTACAGTCAATATAAAATGGTGTGCATTTAAAAATGTCTGAGTCAAAGAATAACATAACATCAAATGCGTTTTCACAGCCATAGGCGAAACATTGTGGAACAAAATTAGAGCCCGAAAGATTTTAAAAGGCTGGTTTTAAGTAATCGTGTTGTGAAAGTCGTCTTTTGGTAGGGTAAATTCTTAAGAACGTCAACCATCTTCGTTGCTCTCCGTTGCACCTGTTCGAGGAGGTCAACATCTTTCTTCATCCATGGTATCCAGGCTGGTATTCCGTAATCTAAATGCGGTCTCACAAAGATGCCATAGACTTTTCCAAAGAGATTAGGGGGAATATTTTAAACGCACGTCTGATCCAATGAAGTGTACATGTTGCCTTCTGGACTGCTTTCTTACAGTGTTCTGAGGGCATCAAATTCGCAGTTGTCCACATGCCCAGATCTTTGTATGTTTCTACCTCTTTTAATGCAGTGCCATTAATAAAGTACTGGTGTCTCAGAGATACTTTTCGACCGGCGCTTATGTGTAGGATCACGCACTTGGATATATTAAACTTAAGAAGCCACCTAGCCGACCAGGCACTTAGTTTGTCGATATTCGATTGTAACCCTTTTGCGTCATCAGCGCAGCTGACTTCAGTCCATATTTTAATGTCATCTGCAAACATGACAGCTTCACAATCTAGGTCATTAAAACAGTCGTTCACGTAGATTAGAAATAGTAGGGGGCCCAAAACAGAACCCTGTGGAACACCATTTTCTACTTTTGCCCATTCTGAGCTAGAGTTTCCAACAACAACTCTCTGTACTCTGAAAGACAAGAAACTCTTGATCCAATTGATAAGTTTCACTTTTCTTTTAAAAAACGTTCCTTAGAGTAAAATCCCCTTTACTCATGTGGCTTTAACTTTAACATACCAGAAGCTAAAATTTTGTCTTCTCATAGCAAAAGCCGGCCAATTCTGGTCAACATTTTCTCGGCGATTGAAGTGGACATTATTTTCTCTAAGCATGAGCATTAGCTCAAGATTTGAAGTAAAACAAGCTGTTTATCTGTAGAGATTAAACCCCAATGGAACCTTCGGTTTCACCCTCATTTGCAGACGAGAAGCCTAGGTCTTCATCTACACAACCAGACGTTGTCTCAGAGGTTGACTCTCTAGTTAATGCAAGTCCACGGCCCTCCAAATCAACAAGAATTTCGATCCCACTTTAATCTTCACCAGTTCACTTTGTTCCTGATTCGAGTGAATTCGTGTCAACGTCACTTCGTTCCTCTCCCAAGCAATCCACGCCTGCTATAGCTGTCAAATTTAGTACACTTAAGAAAACCCCCAGTAAATCTGAGGCATTTGCTAAGCCAGGCGTCAAAATAATTGAGGTCATTACCGATGGGAAACTCGCTCACACTTCAGCATCTACAGAAGATGCGAACGCCCACGTTAGCATTTTTCCCAACCAAAAAATTGTCCAAAATTCCCCAATAATTAAGACTTGTTATTATGATAACAGTTTTTCGAAATCATTTATTTCTTTTTGAAATGCACTTTTTCCGCCAATTCATGCTAAATTCCTTCAAAATCTGATTTCTATGCCACTCCCTATCTTTCCCATGCCACAATATGGCCTTCTATTCCATGGTTTTCATCAAAATATGCCGTTGTACAACAATCTCGGTTCTTTTAACAGTAAAATTTTGACAAATTGGAGACCAGAGCAGTGTTTTTCCACCTTTTGTTTCTTATCTCCAGATTTCTTCTCTGCCACCAAATACTGATGAGGGTTATCTGCAGTTCAGAAAAACACTTATTTTAGTTTCACTCAATGCGAGATCAGTTATAAATAAGATGACAGAATGAAGAACAGTATCTTTTGAGCTCGATCCAGATGTGCTGTATGTCACTTATCCCTGGGCTCACTCTCTTATTTCTCACTCTTTAATTTCAATTTGTACCGACAAAACTGCACTGAAAAACGTGGCGGTGGTTGCCTTCTTTATATTAACTCAACCTTTGTACATTTCCCTTTTCAACTCGGTTTTCACTAGAGAACCGGAACTTCAGCTTGACCACGTCAACAGTGCTGTTATAGACGCCCGTCCAGTGCTTGAATATATAATCTTCCAGGAACCTCTCGTGGAACTAGAACTGCGAAATCTGAAAGAAGCGAAGTCATCTGGTCCGGACGATATACTGGCCAAGTTCTTGAAAGAACTGGCCAGCGAACTGTCCAAACCACTAGCGCATATATTTAATTCGTCATTTGAATCAGGGAAACTGCCATCCGAATGGAAGGCAGCAAATATATACCCCATATACAAGAGTGGTGCTCGATCTAATGTCAACAATTGTCGCACTGTCAGCCTAACCTCCATTTGCTGTAAAATAATGGAATCAATAATCAAGAAGATAACCGTGAAGTTCCTTGAGGAAAACCAATTACTCTCAGATCTCCAGCATGGTTTCAGACAGAATCGCTCCTGTCTTTCTAGTTTATTACTCTCAACAGAGCAGTGGACTCGTGCACTGGACGAAAATGGTAGGATTGACGTCATATACACTGATTTCAAGAAGGCGTTTGACAGTGTCCCACACAAACGTCTCATCTACAAATTATCTGAAATCGGCATAAGAGGAATGTTGCTGACATGGATCGCAGACTTTCTTACAAATAGGTTGCAAACTGTGTGCGTCGATACCTCGAAGTCAACACCTACTCCGGTTCTAAGTGGTGTCCCCAAGGCTCGGTATTAGGGGCCGTTACTCTTGTTAGTGTACATCAACGACTGTGTCAACGACCTGGATTGCAGCGCCATCATGTTTTGCAGATGATGTTAAATTGTGGAGGGTCATCAGATCTGATTTCGATAGGCACGCACTTCAAGAGGATCTCAACCGTCTTAGCAGCTGGTCTGCTCGTTGGCTCTTACATTTTAACGTTGGGAAGTGTGTGGTCCTAAGACTGCGTACCAGAAGGACCAGTGAGGAGGATGATTCCTTCCAATACATTCTTAATGGGCAGCCCCTTTCAATTGTTGAGGAACAGAAGGACCTCGGTGTTCTAATACATGCCTCACTTAAACCATCTTCACAGTGTTTTATAGGCAGCAAAAACGTGCTTCACAAGTCTTATTTTGCGCTCAGACGTGGGTTTGTGCAGATTGATAAGGAACTCTTTCGAAAAACCTACGGGGTATATGTTCGATCTCACTTGGAATATGCCATCCAGGCCTGGCGTCCGTGGTTTAAGAAGGATTATCTACAGCTGGAACGAGTGCAGGCGAGGGCTACGAAGGTGGTCAAGAATCTTAGTAATCTGCCTTACGAAGCCAGACTGGTTGAACTTGATTTGTTTCCTCTAAATTACAGGCAACTACGCGGTGACCTCATCCAAAACCTACCGGATTGTCAGAGGCCCTCAATTGTGCCCTAGAATTTGCTGAATTCTTCGAATTGGCTGGGACGGAACATCTGCGGGGTCATCCCTTTAAACTGCAGAGGAAGTTTGTCCACACGGAAGTCCGTCGGAACGCCTTTTTCGCAGAGGGTCGTTGGAGCATGGAACGGACTCCTGAGGATGTTGTCCTTTCAGAAACTGTTGATTCATTTTAAATTCAAACTAGATACTCATTTTTCTGAGAAACTATTGTCAATATAATGAAGATTGTGTAAACAGTGGCAGGTTGCGCCTGGCCCACACATATCGATGACCCTACATTTTCATTTGTCAGATATATCACTGTAAACATTTATACTATTGACATTTTCGCATATGAATAGGGAGCTCAAGGACGAAAGCCTACTTCCCTCAATAAAGTGACTGAAAGTGACTTAACTGAGCGTTTCGTCCTTTTCCGGAAATGTATGCTTTTCTTCAGTCATCCTCCCGCACAATAAAAAAATTGGTAATTTACTGTGTCTATAATCCTCCGTGTTATTCTGGCAATATAAGCAAGCTTTGTGAACTATTTGAAGAAGTTTCAGACTCAATTTGATGTCAAAATAATCGTAGGTGATTTTAATCTGCCAGCCGTTGACTGGAAGGCAAATTTCTTTCCGCCAAAACATCAGAAATTGGTCGAAACTATCAACTGGCTAATTCGGTGAATTAAAATGACAGCATTTTAGATTTAATTTTTACAAATGATGTCCACCCTCTCTTTATTAATTCCTCTCGTGACCTATTCACAAGTGTTCATGCACTTATTCGCTGATGTTTTACAGTCTCCCTTTCTACAATCCCTCAGGTTAAATGCAATAACCTCGAATTTGTTAACATGAACCATTAATTAATAAATAATTTTGTAAGCACTCATGATCGAATTAATATATTTTTCAATCAACGAACCAAATTTTTTCTATGAGCTTCTGCAGAGCCTTACAGAAAAAATCCAGGCTTTTATCCCTAATAAGTTTTTTAATTCGAATACAGCCTCTTCTAAAGTTCCATATTTTCTCCAAAACAGACTTAAAAATTATGAAAGCAATTTACCGATATGTCTAAAAGCTCTTTGTCAGTTCACTTAAGGATAGCAAAAATATTTGAAATAGCATTGAAAATAAGGCTCACGCCTAAGTCATGCCCATTCATCCAAATCTGTTGCTCAAATCTTCCATGTTCGGTCATCGGCTAAGCGTCTGAATGTAACTCCGCCTTTACTCGACTGTAAAAAAAATTCGTTACAGAGGATTTGAGCAAAGCAGGATGGCTAAATTCATTTTTGTAATTCATTTATCCATTGAAAAATAGCCACACTCCCTCAATTCCTCTGCTTTAAAATTCAAATAAACATCTAACAACCAGTAATTTCTCGCCTTCAGGTATTCAACAAGAAAACGTTAACCTAAAAATTCCCATTCGGTTGGAAATGATAACATTCCAAACTCACTTATTTTATTTTATTTTATTTAAACAGTAAGGAATTTTTCCACCGTTACTGAGAAAAATATTCTCAGTATTTCTGGAAAACGGTTTCTTTCCCGATTATTGGGAAACTTATATTATAATTCCAGTTTGTACAGCTGGTTCCCGGTCTGATATTCATAACTACCGCGGTGTTCATAAAGCACCCTCACTTGCTAAACTCCCGAAAAATTAATTGCAAAACAAATTACGGATTTTGCATAAGTAATCGAATTCTCTACTCCTTCCAACATGGCTTTTTACCGGACCGCTCTTGTAAACCTGCCATATGTCTTTTCGAAATTTGCTAAACTCTCTTCGTAATGATCCTCTATCTCTAGTAGTTATCTATTTTTATCTTAGTAAGGCATTCGATAAAGTGCCTCATAAATGACTTATAGCTAAACTAGAAGATAAAGGATTTCGTAGTCCCCTTACTGACTTTATTAGATCATACCTAAATGATCGAAAGCAAAACCTTTTAGTAGGGTCCTCATACTCAATTGCTACCCCGATTGTGAGTGGCGTCCTTCAAGGTACCGTATTAGGTCCTTTGTTGTTCTTACTGTATATAAATGATATTTCATCGATAGTTAAACATTCTCAATCTTTTATTTATGCTGATGACCTCAAATGCGTGTATTCCTTCTCGAACTCTACGACCGAACGGTGCCTTGAACAAATTCATTCAGACTTAGACGCTCTTTCGGCGTGGAGCTCCACATGGCTAATGGAGTTCTCACCTACTAAGTGTCGCTACATGCGTTTTGGGCCTGTAAGGCTGCCGCATCCTCTTATTTTTAAAGGTTGCCCTATGATTGAATGTTCCTCCATCAAGGACTTGGGCTTAAGCTACACCAATAAATACGATCTTTCCTCTAATGCCGATAGAATTACGGCCAAAGCTGCTCAGATTTGTGGCTTTATTTCTTATAATTTCTACCTTCCTGAAATTAAATTAAGACTTGATCGTATGTTTGTACTTCCCATTCTTGAGTTTTGCTGTGCTTTCTTCGGTTTAATGAACGAATCTAGCCGTTCAAAAATTTAAAATGTCCAAAGACATTTCACAAAAAAACTCCTATATCCGACTCTTTTAACTACTTCCTACAGTCGATAAAGCGTTTTATCGAAGACTTCTAGGTAGAGGCTATAGGATTTGGTAGTCCTCTTACTGAATTTATTAGATCATACCACTTTGAGGCAGCTTGACCATCCTCGGCGCAGCAGTTCTCGCAATGTCTTTTTATTTCTTCCATTAGCTCGCACATTTAAGTATCGACGGTTCTTTTCGGTAAACGCCATGGCCATGTGGAATAAAATTCCCCATAATATAAAAATCCAGCGGAGTTATCCTTTTTTTAAGATAACTATTACTAGTTTATTGCATTCAGAACAGTTTCCAAGAATTCTGGGCACCGACACGGTATAATCTGTTTTCCTGTTCGACGGAATTCGCGGCATCTGAACCCGATCCCAGGTGTTACCTTGAGGGATACGGCACCTTCTCTGCAGCCTGCACCCGTTGACTTCTTCGGCAGACAGTGAGCAACCGTATACGGATGCTTTCTTGCCTGGGGCAGAATCCCGGTTCCTAGCAAAGATAGAGAGACGGCATGCAGACTGCAATTGTGTTAGTCCTTCCCTGATCTGAATTGCTATCATCCTTACAGGCGGCAGTTTTTTCTCCTGAATAACATAAAGATAGGAAAAACACTTAAAATGATATCTACTCAGGAGTTTTTTTCACTGCCAGCCTCTACCCACTGAATATTTCATCTGACAATGCCTGTAAAACGGTATTAAATACAACTATTATTATACTTCTCTGATCGAAAACAAAACTTTTTAGTGGGGTCCTTATACTCAAGTGCTGCCTCAATTGTGAGTGGCGTCCTTAGGATACCGTTTTGGGTCCTTTTTTGTTCTTACTTTGCATAAAGGATATTTCATCGATAGTTAAACATTCTCTCTTATATTTATGCTGACGACCTTAAATGCGTGTATTCCTTCTCTAACTATGACCGAACGATGCCAAGAACAAATTCATTCGGACTAAAACGCTCTTCCGGCGTGCAGCTCCATATGGTTAATGGAGTTCTCACCTTCTTAATGTCACCATATGAGTTTTGGGCCTATAAGGCTGCCACAACCTGTTTTGGTTAAAGGTTGCAATATGACTGAATTTTCATCCATCAGAGACTTGAGCGTAAGCTTCACCAATAAATTAGATCTTTTGCCACACGCTTATAGAATAATAGCCAAAGCTGCTCAGATTGGTCGTTACAACCAGTATTCCAACAAAAGGAATAACCTATGCAAACATAGCCTCCTCGAGAATACCTAATGTAGAGCTACAAGACATTGCGTCTACAGAGCTCAGTAAATCACTAGACATTTCCTTTCATCAAAAGGAAGATCAAACCAGCTCATGCACCTTAATAATATCATCCAGCTCAAACAGAAGCCGTTATGCTTTGGATACACAAACATATGTGACATCGTTGCTGGATGATACAAAAAAGGGCGACGTTGAAAAGCTCGTCAAATTTGAAGGACCGAAGACGAAGGATTCGAAGCCGAAAAAGGCCAAGGAGATTTTACAAAAAATGAGTTAGTACTCCGAACATAGCTCGTTCTTACCGATAGATGCTCAGGTTGAATCCTCTGCTGTTGATACAGGAGCAGTTTCATAAAAAATTGGCAAAGTTCCTAAAAGGGGTTTGCCATTAACTTTAGGAATCGTTGTTTGTACTGACGCAAATAATATCGTCTACCAAAGAATAATTCTTCCGGATACTGATGCCTATCAGCAAACAAGAGCTCCAAGTAACCAAACAGACATTTCGACCGAAAACGCAATCTAGTTATTAAATGGGCTCTAGAGTCCACTTCTCTTATTGCAAAGGAAAGGAAAGAACAGGACCTCGGTCTGTTTTGAGCATACTCGAATTCAATTCTTCAAGAGTGCGAATGCGTTAACGTGCACAAAGCATTCCGTTTAGGGGAAGTGGGTCTTTCACATGAACTTTCATCCCCGAGGCCACCTTAAATCATTCTTGAAAATGATCTTCAGGCTTCACGCCTCCAAGAACGGAGAATGGCTCTCCGTCACTCACACAGGGATGTGGGTTTTTTCAGCCGGATTATGAACCGACGGAAATGCACAAAATTAGGATGCTGAGAACAGAACAAGGGGAAAAATGGCTCCAAATAAATGTCGGGGAAATAAAAGTGTAGAAGAGATCTTTCTTGTGGCAGACACCGTACATCATAAAGGCGGGTCATCACACAGACGGGGGACCCTAAATACAAAGTACCCAACTGTTCAGCGCTCGAATTATAAAAGGAACGCTCTCCAGAACTCAGAGGACGACGACTCATCAGAGCCAAGTTTGGGCGGGATGGACACCAATTATCTCGGAAAGCACAGACAGACTCTAGCATTAAAACTAACGAAATGAGAAGAAATCTAAATAGAGGAGTTACCCAGGTAAAATTGAGATGTTTGTATACAAATGCTCAGAGTTCGCTTTCGAAAGTAGACAAACTCAAAGCACTATTCTCAGACCGAACCCCTGATGTCGTTGCCATTACGGAAACGTGGCTCAAAGCCGGAATTGCGGATAGCAGGATTTCGATAAATGGATACCATCTGTTTCAAAGAGACCGAGAAAATAGACAAGGAGGTGGAGTGGCCGTATACGCTAGGACAGGTATATCAGCCGTCGAACGAGCGCACGCCATCTTCCTTGAATATAAATTTCTCTGAATAAAGATTAAAAGGGATTGTTCACAAAACCTACAATTCTTGAAAATCTACAGACTGCCTTGTATTCCAAGTGCAGCAGATGACTCACTTCTCCATTTGCTCAAGGAAGTTGCAAGTCACCAGGAGGTGCTTATTGCTGGAGATTTCAATGCACCTACAGTAGACTGGGTAAATCTGACTGTTGATGGTGCGCCAAAGGCGGTTGGTTCAAATTTGAAGATAAGTGAATTCTCAAATTTTCAACTTATTTCTACGTTTCCTGTAGAAAATATTAGCTTAATAATTGACAATTAATTGTATTTCTACCTCATCATCAGCTGCACATACCTGCAGTTATTGCAATTGCAAAAGGGGAGAAATATAGAGTTTTTAAACTTTTTCACCCTACATAGCCTCATTAAATTTCTCGCAGATTTACGTCAAAACGACGGAATCTTAAAGGCTAATTCTAGAAATAAAGTTGAAAATTTGTAAGTTTACCTTATTTCCAGCGAAGAATAATTTGTAGTAACTGGTATACCAGTTGATATAATTTTTCATCCTGCATAGCCTCTTCGCTAATTCTATTTTCAGTTTAAACTCGTTACCTAGCAGATATTTGCTTGCAGTGATTTGCTTAAAATATTAAATCTTTTTATTCCGTAAAAAACGTTACTAGTAACAATTTTCCTTCGTATTATTGATTTGAAAAGTACTTATATTTTAAAAACCAATATGAAACCCCAGTCAGTACTTAGACGCAAACATCCTCTTCGCGTAAAACTTCCACTAGAACAACCCACCTTAAGCATGAAGAAATTAGACCTTGACGCCCTGGAAAACGTTAATACCTTTTATGTCTAAATATGGTTCTCTCTTCACGATCCTTGGTACCATTTTTGAGGGAAAGTTGTCTTCACTCACTTCTCAACAATGTGTGAAACTAGAGCCTTTTATAAACATGGTCAGTACTGAGTCACTTGACCGACATAAGAGAAGTTTCAATTTTCTTTTAAAAAACGTTCCCAAGAGTAAAATCCCCCTGGACGTTGCATTTCATTTCCTTTACTCGTGCGGCTTTAACTTTAAAGTTGCTGGAAGCTAAAAGGTTATCTTCCCGTAGTAAAACCCTCCTATTCTGGTCAAACTTTTTTTCAGCGATTGAAGTTGACCTTATTTTCTCTAGGCATGAGCACTCAGCTCAATATTTGAAAAAACAGGTTGTTTATCTGTAGGGATAAAACCCCAATGGAACGTCGGGTTTCACCCTCATTAGCAAACAAGAAGCCTTGGTCTACACCTTCAATACCAAAGGTTATCTCAGAGGTTTGTCCTGTAGCTAAAAGCAAGCCCACGGCCCTCCGGATCGACAGGAATTTCGATTCCAGCTGAATCTTCACCCGTTAACCTTGTTTCTGGTTTGAGGAAATTGTGTCAACTCCACTTCTTTCTCATCCCAAAGCAAACCATGCCGGCTATACCTGCCAAATCTACTAACCCTAAGAAAACTCCTAGTAAATCTAAATCTGTGGCTTATCCAGGCTTTAAAGATCAGCAATGGCATTACCGATGGGAAACCTGCTAACCCCGTCAGCATCTACAACAGCTGCGAACGCTAACGTTAGCATCTTTCCCAACCCAAAAATTGTCCGAAATCCACAAATATTTAACGCTTCTAATTATGCTTCCAGTTTTCGAAATCAATTATTCCTTTTTTTCAAATGCACGTTTTTCCGCCAATTTTCGCTAACGTCCCTCAAAAATCTCATTTCTATGCCACCCCCTATCTTTCAAACGCCACAATATAGCCTTCCCTTCCAAGGGTTTTCATCCAAATATGCCGCTGTACAATAATCTCAGTTCTCTTAACAGTAACATTTCGACAAATTGTAGACCAGAGCAATTTTTGTTTCCCACCTTTCGTTTCTTCTTTCCAGTTTTTCTTCTCCGCCACCAAATTATCCTTTTTTTATAAATACTGATGAGCGTAACCTGCCGCTCAGGGAATACGCTCAGCTTAGTTTCACTCAATGCGAGGTCAGTTGTAAAATAAGATGGCTGAGCTTAGAACAGTAGCCTTTGAGCTTGATCCAGATGTGCTGTGCATCACTGAATCCTGGGCTCACTCTCTTATTTCTGACTCGACGCTTGCTATAGATAATTTCAATTTGTACCGACAAGACCGCGCTGAAAAAAACGTGGCGGTGGTTGCCTCCTTTATATTAAGTCATCCTTTGTACATTTCCCTTTTCATCTGAACATTTCGTCTTTTTTCTGGAAATGTATGCTTTGCTTCAGTCATCCTCCCGCACAATAAAAAAAGCGGTAATTGGCTGTGTCTATAATCCTCCGTGTTATTCTGGCAATGAAAGCGAGCTCTGTGAACTATTTGAAAAAGTTGCAGACACTCAGTTTGATGTCAAAAATAATCGTAGGTGATTTTTAATCTGCCAGACATTGACTGGCAGGCCAATTCCTCTCCGCCTAAACATCAGAAATTGGTCGATACTATTAACTTTTACAAACATGTCCCAACTGGTCAGATCAGTTACTAGAAATGACAACATTTTTAGATTTAATTTTTACAAACGATGTTCACCCTCTCTTTATGAATTTCCATCATGATCTATTTACAAGTGATCATGCAATAATTCACTGTTGTTTTCAATTCCCCTTCTTACGAAGCCTGAGGTTAAAATGCAATAACCTCGACTTTGCTAACATAAACCATGAAACAGTAAATAATTTCGTAAGCACTCTAGATTGGCATAGCATATTCTCAATCAACGATCTAAACTTTTTCCGTGAGCTATTGCAGAGCCTCACAGAAAAAATTCAGGCTTTTATCCCGTTTAAGATTTTTAATTCACATTCAGCTTCTTCTACTGTTCCGCATTTTCTCCAGAACAGACTTAAAAAATTACGAAAGCAACTTAAAGATTCATCTAAAAGCTCTTTGTCAGTTCATTTTAAGGATTGCACAAATATTTGAATTAGCATCGAGAATAAGGCTCGCGCGAGATAAGCGTAGGGAGTCTCGGGCACTAAGTGATGCCAATTCATCCAAATCTGTTGCTCAAATCTTTCATGTTCGGTCATCGGCTAAGCGTCTGAATGTAACTCCGCCCTTACTCGACTGTAACAGAAAAATTTGTTACAGATGATTTGGGCAAAAGCAGAATTGTTAAACTCGTTTTGCCAAACCACTTTACCACTGAAATTAGCCCCACTCCCACAATTCCTCTGCTTTCAAATTCACTTCTAACAACTATTAATTTCTCGCCTTCATGTATTCAAAAGAAATAGCTCACCTAAAAAAATTCACATTCAGTTGGAACTGATAACATTCCAAACTCACTTATTAAACAGTTAAGGGATTTTCCACCTTAACTAAGCAAATTATACTCAGTATTTCTCGAAAATGGTTTCTTCCCCGATTATTGGAAAACTTCTATTATAATACCAGTTTTTAAATCTGGTTCCCGCTCGGACATTCATAACTATCGCGGTGTTCATAAAAACGCCCTCTCTTGCTAAACTCTTCGAAAAACTAATTGCAAAAACAAATCACGGATTTTTGCATAAGCAATAAAATTATCAACTTTTTCCCAACACGGCTTCTTACCGGACCGTTCTTGTGAAACCTGCCACATGTCTTTTCTAAATCTACTAACCTCTCTTCGTAATGATCATCTATCTGTAGTAGTTATCTATTTTTGATCTTAGTAAGGCATTCGATAAGGTGCCTCATAAACGACTTCTAGCGAAACTAGAAGCCATAGGATTCCGTAGTCCCCTTACTGACTTTATTAGATCATACCTAAATGATCGAAAACAAAAACGTTTTAGTAGGGTCCTCATACTCAAGTGCTACCCCGATTGTTAGTGGTGTCCTTCAAGGTACCGTATTAGGTCCTTTGTTGTTCTTACTGTATATAAATGATATTTCATCGATAGTTAAACATTCTCAATCTTTTTATTTATGCTGATGATCTCAAATGCGTTTATTCCTTCTCTAACTCTACAACCGAACGGTGCCTAGAACAAATTCATTCAGACTTAGACGCTCTTTCGGCCTGGAGCTCCACATGGCTAATGGAGTTCTCACCTACTAAGTGTCGCTACATGAGTTTTTGGGCCTGTAAGGCTGCCGCAACCTCTTATCTTTGAAGGTTGCCATATGATTGAATGTTCCTCCATCAAGGACTTGGGCTTAAGCTACACCAATAAATTAGATCTTTCGCCTCATGCCGATAGAATTACGGCCAAAGCTGCTCAGATTTGCGGCTTTATTTCTTATAATTTCTACCTTCCTGAAATTAAATTAAGACTTTATCGTATGTTTGTACTTCCCATTCTTGAATTTTTGCTGTCCTTTCTTCGGTTTGATGAACGAATCTAGCCGTTCAAAAATTGAAAATGTTCAAAGAAATTTCACAAAAAAACTCCTATATCCGACTCTTTTAACTACTTCCTACTCAACAAGATGCCAGCTAACGAAGCTAAAAATTTCTTTGGGTCAGGAGACTTGAAGCAGGCTTTTTGTCTCCTTTTCGTCTTAATAATAGTTCAACTCTCCCAAAGCTTTCTGTAATTACCCCGTTAGTCTTCCTTATAACCTAAGAAATTCTGAACTAATTATACCTCCCCTGCATCCTCCACGTGTAAACGCTCTCTCTTCTTTGCTTCCAGGTATGTTTTCTTTGGAATAACTTGCCAATTGAAATAAGGTCGTTAACTAGTCTATCTGCATTCAAGCGAAGACTGCACATTTATCTTAACACTGATTCTATTAACCTTTTATTTTCCTCATCTTTTTCCCAGTAGCTTTCCCCATGACTCGGAGAAAGGACCATCGGGAATTTGAGTAACCCTCTTGAAACTATATTTACGCTACCTGGAGACGCCCATGAACTATAATGTCTCCTTATATCACCCGTCCTCCAAACGATGACGTCATTCGGACGTACAAATTCGGTGGTCCACAGTCTTAAATGCTGCGGTTTCTTTGGATACTAACCATCATCAGAATTCAATTCTGGATCCTATGATGCTGAGGAATTAAGTTCATTGACGCATTTCGTGAGATTCTGTTTCATACGCCTAAGTGATCAAGAACGAATCACCTCGACGTTTCATTATCTCATTCTGAAATGCTACTGCAGTATTACCCTATTCTACCACCTGACTATTTTTTTCCTAAGCGGTTTTTTTCTCCTACCTTCATTCGAAAATGAAGGCCTATTGAACTCTGCCTCCATTTTTCATGGTAGGAGTTTTTTTTCACTGCCTATTTTTCTAGTTCACCATTAATTTTAAAACATTGCTAACTGTTGACATAGCAGGACAATTTATGAATTTGTACATTTTATCTGCACACATTGTCATAACTTTATTTCGTTACTAATGTTTGCTTTGACAGTACCTTCCCGGTGCTAACCAAATATAAATTCTAAATTCTAAAAAAAAACTTCCTTTGGCCACAAGCTAATGGATCTCACTCTTGACCTTCCTCTGGCACAGAAGCTTAACATACCAACGAGATTTAGAGAGAACCAGAGAGCAAATTGTCTGGACCTAGTATTTACGAAGGATTTATCTAACATTGAGAAGTGTATTCTATTGCACCCCTCGGTAAGATTGACCATAGAACATTGATGTGGGATTACTCCCTTTATTCTCAGCGCCAGAAGAGAACGGAAGGCAAGTGACCTGTAAACTGGCAAGTGCCTGTAAACTGGCAATAAATAAATAAAAATAAAATATATGGGCGACCGATTTTAACGCAATGAAGAAAGAACTGATGTCAGCGCAATGGGACTGTTTGTTCAAAGGGAAACCAGAGGATGTCTGGCAATTCTTTAAGAAGGTTTCACTCAATCTGATTGAACGCTTTTGTCCAGTGAACGTGCTAAAAAAGACACGTCGCCACGCCTGGTTAACAAGAGAACTTAAGAGGCAGTTAAAGAAGAAGAAGAATAAAAAATTGAACGTTTATAGAGAAACAGGGTCAGCAGAGCATCTGAAGGAATTTCCTCACCGCAGAAATGCTGTCAAAAAATGAGTCGTCAGACAAGGAAGAGCTATGAATCAATAATTATTCAACAGGCTGAAAATAAACCATAAATGCTATTCCATTATATCAATAGTCAAATACAAACCAAGGACCCAGTCGCAGTACTTATGGATGGCAATGGTGTTGAAATCGTTGAACATTGTGAGAAATCCGAGCTCTTGGGTCGGTTATTTGCCTCGGTATTCACTAAAGAACCGGAGCTGCAGCTTGACCACGACAACAGTGGTGTTATAGACACCGGTTCAGTGCTTGAATATATACTCTTCCAGGAACCTCTCGTGGACCGATAACTGCAAAATCTCAAAGAAGCCAAGTCATCTGGCCTGGACGATTTACCGGCAAAGTTCTTGAAATAACTGGTCGGCGAACTCTCCAAACCACGAGCGCATATATTCAATTAGTCCTTTGAATCTAGGAAACTGCCATCCGAAAGGAAGGCAGTAAATATATACGTCATATACAAGAGTGGGGCTCGATCTTATATTTAAAATTATTGGCCTATCAGCCTTACCTCCATTTGCTGTCAAATAATGGAATCGATAATTAAGAAGGCGACCATGAAGTTCCTTGAGGAAAACCAATTACTCTCCGAGCTCCAGCATGGCTTCAAACAGAATTAATCTTGTTTTTCCAGTTTATTGCTCTCGACACAGCAGTGGACTCGCGCATTGGATGAAGTTGGTAGAGTTTATGTCATCTACACTGATTTTACGAAGGCGTTTGATAGTGTCCCACACAAAACGTCTTATCTATAAATTATCTGAAATTGGAATAAGAGGAATGCTGCTGACATGGATTGCAGATTTTCTTTCTGCAAGATTTCAAACTGTGTGCATCGATTCCTCGAAGTCAACACATACGCCGGTTCTAAGTGGTGTCACCCAAGGCTCCATCTTTGGACCATTACTCTTCTTAGTCTATATCAACGACTGCGTTGAATACCTGGGTTGCAGTGCCGTCATTTTGCAGACGATTTTAAATTGTAGAGGGTCATCAGATCTGGTGTCGATAGGCACAAACTTCAAGAGAGTCTCAACCATCTTAGCAGCTGGTTTTCTCGTTGGCTCTTAAATTTTAACGTTGGGAAGTGTGTGGTCCTAAGATTCCGTACCAGAAGGACCAGTAAATAGGATGATTCCTACCAATGCCTTCTCAATGGGCAGCCTCTTTCGGTTGTTGTGGAACAAAAGGATTTCGACCTAGTATTTACGAAGGACTTCTCAAACATTGATTAATTTTATTCAATTGCACCGCTTGGTGAGAGTGACCATACTTAGCTGCTGTGTGCTTACTTATTTTATTCTCAACGTCAGAAGAGAACGGAAGGCAAGTGAAATATATGGAAGGCTGATTGTAACGCGATGAAAAAACAAATGATGTCCGTGAAATAGGATTGTTTGCTCAAATGACATCCAGAGGATTACAAGCGATCGTTTAAGACAGTTTAATTCGATCTGATTGAGCGCTTTTGTCCAGTGAAGGTGCAAAGAAAGA
Organism: Schistocephalus solidus; assembly: GCA_017591395.1. Taxonomy (NCBI): domain Eukaryota; kingdom Metazoa; phylum Platyhelminthes; class Cestoda; order Diphyllobothriidea; family Diphyllobothriidae; genus Schistocephalus; species Schistocephalus solidus. The sequence continues at coordinate 3,698 of WEDG01005858.1, read as the reverse complement.
AAAGTCACTCTACCTGGTTAATAAGCAAACTTAACAGGCAGTCAAAGAAGATGCATAAAAACTGGAAGGTATTCAGGGAAACAGGGTCGGCAGAAATTCTCGAGGAATTTAATCGCCACCGAAATGTTGTAAATAATGATCCATCATTCAAGGAAGAACTATGAATCAAGAATAATCCAGCAGGCCGAAAAAAAGCCTTAAATTTTATTCCATTATATCAATATTCGATTAAGAAACACAAGGACTGAGTCGCAGTATTTATGGATAGGAATGGTGTTGAAGTCGTTGAAAATGGCAAGAAAGCCGAAACACTTGGGTCGATTCTTTGCCTCGGGATTCACTAGGGAATCCGAGCTTCAGCTTGATAATGTCCACAGTGTTGTTGTAAACGCCAGTCCAGTGCTTGAATATATATTCTTTCTGGCACCTCTTATGGAACGAGAACTGCCAAATCTCAAAGAAGCAAAGCCGTCTGGTCCGGACGATTTACTGGCAAAGATCTTGAAAGAATTTAGAATTTATATTTAGTAAGCACCAGGAAGGCACTGTCGAAGCGAACATTAGTAATGAAAGAAAACTTTGACAATTTGTGCAGATAAAATGTACAAATATTTAATTAAGGAAGGCAGAACTTATCCTGTTAGGCCAATAGATAGCGATTTTTTGAAATTAATTGTGAACTACAAAAAATGCAGCGTAAAAACGAATACCTTAAAAATGGAGGCAGAGTTCAATAGGCCTCCATTTTCGAAAATTGGGTAGGAGAAAAGAACTGCTTAGGAAAATAGGGTCAGGGGTAAAGTAGGCGAATACTGCAGTAGCATTTCAGAATGAGATAATGAAAAGTCATTATGGTTCGTTTTTGATCACTCAGGCGCATAAAACAAAATCTCGCGAAAATGCGTCAGTGAATTTGAGGCCTTAGTATCTTAGGACTCAGCATTGAATTCAGGTGATGGTGAGTTTCCTATGAAACGGGAGCATTTTAGACTGTGTACGCCTGAATGTGTACGTCCGGTTTATCCGGAACCATGATTCCTCCCTGATATTGGAGGATTTCTTCGAGTTATCCTGCACAACTCATCTGCGTGGTCATCCTTACAAGGTCAATAGCGAACGCACGCGATTGAATCTAAGAAATTTTTTTCAGCCAACGAGTGGTACGAGCTTGGAACTCGTTACCAAGTGAAAAGGTTACCTCTGACAGCATTACTGATTTTAAAAGAAGGCTGTTTAAACTGTTGAACAGTTGTACATTTAACGCCCTTACATCTCTGAGGCAGCTCGACCACTCTCGGCGCCCCAGTCATCGAGATGTATATTTATTTCTTCCTTTGGCACGCACACTTAGATACCGACAGTTTTTTTCGGTAAACGCTAAAGCAATCTGGAATAAACTACCCAGAAGTATCAAAATTCAGCAAAGTTTTCCCTTGTTTACAAGAGCTGTCACTAGTTTTCAACATTCAGGAAACCTTCCAAAACTTTTGGGTGCTGACTCTTTGGAAGCTCTCTTCGGTTCTGATGGCGTTAACGGACTCAGAATCATGTGCCGGACTTCATGCTGAGGGCAATATTGCTGGCTCTGCAGACCATAATCGGTTTATTTCTCAGTAGACATCGAACAGCCGCTCGCTGACATACCTGTTGGTGCAGAATACCGGATCCATAACACTGAATGGAGAAGTTATTCACCGGGCACCTGTGTCAACGCTTCCCTGTCCTGAACTTTAATTACTCAATAAGCTGCAGTTTTTTCTCCTGAAAACACCCAAAACAACGATCAGGAGTTTTTTCACTGTCAGCTTGACCCTCTACTGTATGTATATATATTTCTTTTGACCTTGCCTGTAAACTGGCAATAGATAAATAATTAATAATATTCGACAAAAGACGACTCTCGCTACATGATTACTTTAAAACCAGCCTTTAAAATCTTTCGGTTTCTAATTTTCCTCCACAATGTTTCGCCTTAAGCTCTGAACACGCATTTGAAGTTATTTTTTGCTTAAAATCAAACATTTTTAAATGTACAATATTTTTTATATTGACTGTACACATTAAATGATAGGTTTATATTAATAGGGTCATCAAGGGCAATGCCTGTAACCCTTCAAAATATACATATATATACTTCATATTTTGAATGACTGATGTTATAAGGAGACATCATGGTTCTTTGGGGACTTGAGGTAGAGGAGCATAGTTTCATGAAGGTCACTCCAATTCCCGATGGTCCTTTTTTCAAGTCATAGAGAAAGCTGCTCGGAACAGATGAGGAAAATAAAAGGTTAATAGAATCAGTATTAAGATAAATAAACATTCTTCGCTTGAACGCAGATAGACAAGTTAACGAACTTATTTCAATTGGCAAGTAATTCCAAAAAAAGCTATACCTAGAAGCATAGAAGAGAGAGCTTTTACACGTGGAGGATGCAGGAGCAGGTATAATTAGTACAAAATTTCGAAGGTTAAATCTGACAGTTGACGGTGCACCCACTTCCTTCGGCCGCAAGCTAAATGATCTCACTCTCGACCAAGCTCTGGCACAGAAAGCTAACTCACCAACGCGAGTTAGAGAGAACCAGAGAGCCAATTGCCTGGACCTAGTATTTACGAAAGACTTCTCTTACATTGGCGGATACTATTAATTTTTCAAACGTTTCACATATGATTGGCCCAGTGACGAGAAACGAGTGTGTATTTTATTTATTGAATATTCATTTTTTCCCATTTATGTATGAATTTTCATCGTAGCCCTTTTTTTAGTGATCACGCATTAATTCATTGCTGTTTTCCAGTGTCCCGCTCTGGAATATTAGTGCTTAACGTTACCTACCTCAATATTCGATTGCAACCACTTTGTGTCGTTAACGCAGTTGATTTTACCTCCGTATTTTTATATCATCGGCGAAAATGAGAATTTTTCGTCAAAATCATTGACGAAGTCGATCATATAAAAAAGGAATAGTGGGCTTGAAACATAACCTTACGGAGCACCACTTCTAACATTTTCTTAATCTGAGGTTAAATTTCAAAACAACACCCTTAACTTCTGTATTTTGATCCATTTGAAAATTCTGCCTATTTCAAGAACCTTTTTATGAGAAGTTGGTGTCGTAAAATACCGGAGGCTTTTCGAAAGTCAAAGAATGTAGCATCTATAGCATTGCCTTTGTCGTCAGCCCTCATTCATTCCTCAGGCGAATATAGAAGACTAATGAAACAAGAGCATCCCCCATAAAGGACGTGTTGTTTTCTGTCAGAAACTGCATTAGATGTCTTTTTAAAACGCACTCTATCTTTTTGCAAGAGATGTATGTTAAGCTGAAGGAATGGTAAATTTGGCTGCCATTCATGCTCCTTCGTTGTAAATCGGTGTGATAAGTGCACTTTGTGTTCTTCTGGGAGTTCGCCTTTTTTGAACGACTTCTGAAATATAAAAGATAAGCGCTTGGATAGTTCAATAGTAAGTTCTCGAATTTCAAGTGCAGGCCTTCGGTCGGGACCAGGCGATTTGGTGGGTTTCAGCCGGAACAGACGAATAGCCCAGTTCCCCTTATGAGTAACGGGAGGGAGAGTTTAAGTGAGCTATGAAGAAGAAGAATCAGTTGAATCGATATTGAGGACAGAATTTAAGAAATATAACAGAATAGTTATTTTATTTTATTTTTTTTCATTTATTGCCAGTTTACAGG